>CAOKZL010001731.1:0-293029 GCA_948472985.1 Iguana delicatissima | reverse complement strand
GATTCACCGGCTGAAGAATCCTTTGTCTTTTTTTGACTCACGGACTAGCGAGGGAATAAATATGCCATCTGCTGACTTGACCTCTGCATGCTTTCCAAGGGAAGTGACGTCACTGAAGCTTTGCCGACCGTTCGCCTTCTGGAGTTCTCCAGTGCTGGCAGCCCTCCTGTTTTCCCAAATTGGCTTTAAGGATGCAGGATAGTGGAGCTGGGTAGCCATTCTGCAAGGGCCACCAAGGATCTGTTTCAACTCCCTTATTGTAGTTGCCCCTTGGGTCTGTTTGAGGCAGAAGTGCCATGGTTTTGGCGACCCCCTCTTCCCAATAAGTGTCAGCTTGACTTTGATGTGCTGTCGTGCGTTGGTAGATCATCCAGATATCCATTCTTTCAGCCCCCTCGTTCACACAAACACACAGAGAAGCACACACACCCTGCAAAAATGCCAAGGGGCACTGCCTAACAACTTAGCACCCAAATCACTCTGCTGAGCTCTAATTCATTGTGAGACTTTGAGGACATGGTCAGGACAAAGATGCACTTCTCTTCCACGAGGGGATGGCAAGGCGCTTTATCTAGCTGGACAGATCCCTCTTAATTGAGCAGATATTTCACATTTGCAAACAGATGGCTCCTTTGCATCAATTATTTCTTATCTGTGTAACGGGGATGATTTTCTGACAGATAGCAAAGGGAGGGGGTGAAGAGAGTGAAAACAAGGAGAAGTGGTGCACAGAACAGCTTTCTTGCATATCCCCCCCATCCCAAGTATTGCCTTTGTGTTCCTCCGAGTGTACAATAAATGAAGAGGACACCATCTACCACTGAGTGTTGGTTAGATTTTTCTTGCCAGTTCCTGTAATTTCTTAAACTTCTTTCTCTGGGTGTGTGGCACCTTTTTAGGTCCCTTCCACTGGAACTACTCAGGCTGTAATATCATTTCTAGAGAGAGTCAACCTGGTGCAGTGGTCTGAGTGTTGAATTATGACCCTGGAAACTAAGGTTTGATTCCCTGCTTGGTTATGGAAACCTGCGGGTGACCTTGGGCTCATCATGCACTCTCAGCCCCAGAAAACCCCGTGATAAGTTTGCCTTAGGGTCACCTTAAGTCAGTAATGACTTGTAGGCACACAACAACAGTGTTTGAGTCTCTTTACTTAGCAGTAAAGTGTGATTTGTACAGTGCAGGTTTAGCTAAACTGGTCAGCAAAAACATGCCGTGCTTCACACTATCAAAGATAGTACAGCTGGAGGCCAAAAGGTGGTGAGCTTTATGTGTGGATTCTCACACCATTGCATAAAAGGAACAGCTGAACTCCATCCTGGTTTTCTGGAGGATCAAAGAGCTGGGAAAGATCTTGTAGATTATTAGATCTCATAAACTTCTGCTTCAGGAAATGATAGCCTGTATTTGTCTTTGACAATTTCTGTGCCTCTTTTTTTTTTGGGGGAGCTTGTTCCAGCAATGCAGTGCTAAATGCAGGATATGTCCCCTCCCCGCTCTCTAGCACTGAATCTCCATCTGTCTCCCTAGGCAGAAGTTATATCACCTATGTATCCTCTGCACCAGTACCTCACAGGTTGTCTAGTGTGGGGGACTGGCAATCCCCCCGTAGTTTGTCAGGGACCTGCACTAATTTTGTGCCCATTGGGTGCAGGTCTTTCTTTCTTGCCTGGAAACTTGCTAGGGGTGGGCATCGGTCCTGGGACCACCACCACAGGCCCACTTCTGTAGGGATCACCAGCCATGATTCTTAGCCTTTGACCCACCAGATTTTTTGGACCTCAGCTTCTAGAATTCTTCATCGTTCAACCTGATGGCTAGGACTTTTGAAGGGATGTCATGTCATGTTGAGGAGGGAGCAGGCTTGTTTTCTGCTGCTCCAGAGACTAGGACAAGGAGCATCGGATTCAAGCTACAGGAAAGGAGATTCCACCTGGACCTCAGGAAGAATTTCCTGACGATCAGAGCTGTCCAGCAGTGGAATATGTTGCCTGGGAGTGTGGTGGAGTCTCCTTCTTTGGAGGTTTTTAAGCAGAGGCTGGATGGCCATCTGTTGGGAATACTTTGAGGTGGGTTCCTGCATGGCAGAAGGGGGCTGGACTGGATGGCCCCTGGGGTCACTTCCAACTCTATGATTCTATGACTTCTGGGAATTGAAGTAAAAAACATAAGGAGGAAAAGTAGTTGGAAACAACCACTGTATCTGGGACAGTGTTGATGCTAAATGTATAGATTAAGAGATCAGTGGCAAAAAAGGTTTGTTTTATTCAAACCAAGGGGTGGCATCATAGTTCAGAGGGAAAGGACAGTGAATGCTGAAGTTTCCATTTCGGTCTATGGCACCACCACTTAAGTAGCAGTAAGTGTGTGTGGGGGGGGGGACCACTTTCTCTGCTGGAGATTCTGAAAGAAACACGGCTAATCAAAGTAGGAAACACTGGGATTTGTTGTTAGCATTTGCTGTCAAATCATCTTCAACCCAGTTAAGCCCACGAATGAGAGACGCCCAAGAGCCGTTGGTTATCCATTATCCCTGCAAACTTATAGCAGCTGTGGCATCCTTAATTGAGTCTACTCATGTGTAGTGCTGTCTCCCTCTTTTCCTACGCCTTCCCCTTTTCCAAGCATTTTAATCTTATGTGCAGATGGGTTTTTCACACAGGGAAAGAGACCTGGTGTGAGGTAGGTTTCTCTTGTTCCTGTGTTCCAATGACCATGATGGCTAGGGAGGCTTCTGGGAGTTGCAGTCCAAAAAATTAACTGTTCCAAGCTCTGTATAAAATCCCTGTGCTAAAGTGAATGCTCTCAGTCCCAGAAAAACTTGTGATAGGTTCACCTTAAGGTTGACATAAGTTGCAAGTGTCTTAAAGGGGCACAACAACAACAAATGGATCATCTCAATTATTGCTCTGGTCTTCATGGCTCATGCCACCCCATTTTTTAAAAATTTCCTGAATATTGATCACACATCGGGATAGTTTCCTCCCTGGGACTGAGGAGCAATCTTTCCTTGGCCCAGTGTTTGCACTGCCCCTAACTTTTCTCTTTGTTCTTTCCAGTATTCAGCTCATGTGTCTTCTACAGCTACCCTGACGCTTTGCTCAGCATCCTAGCTTTCAGGCTTCCTAATGCTCTTGTGTTGGCACCCTCCCCTCCCAGTTGCATGCTGTGCTTCTTGACCCTGTGTGAAGAATTTCTCTCATCTAAATAGGCTTTTCCTTTGCAGATTCAGCACTGTTTGCCAGCAACGTTCTTTTGCTGACACAACCATGCTGAGCAGTTAGAATGCTCATGAATATTCCCTGGCATTGCTGGCAACCCAGCTGGCGGAGGACCTGCTGCAGGTGACAGAGGCAGGCAAGAGCTTGCAGGAGTAATAGCTGCTCAGAGGAACTGCTTGCTTTCCTCTTGCTCACGTCTCACTTCCTCTCACATTACCTCTCATCAGGCGCTGCCTTCCCCAGAGTATCTGCAGGCCTCCCCTAATGTATGCAGCCAGAAAACATGATGTCTTCAGATCACAGGCAATTACCGAGTCTGCACTGCATCAAATACAGCTTAAGTAGAGAGTACTACTGGGCCACCCATCCTTATTTGATGGTGGAATTGCTGAATACATTAAAGAGTGTTTCTCTCCCTCTGTGTTTTCTCTCAAAATTCTGGGTGGGAATCCTCAGCCTTTGGAACAGATCTGATTAGCCAGAGTGCAGAAATCCACCCCTAGTTTTTCAGCCTTCTCTCTGGAGGCAGAAGCACAGAGATGTGTGGTCGCTCTTTTGTAGGTCTTAATAAACAGATTGGTGGCCTTCCCAGATAAGGATACCCGTTAAAACCTGGGGTGGAATCTTGCCTAGAGTGAGGAGGTAGCTGTAGTGGCTGTGCTTTTCTCTGCCCATTCCACCCAAAGGGACAAAGCTGGGATGGCGAGGAGAGGATGGGAGTGTTGCATCGCTGAAAAGGCATGGGAGCCCTGTGGCAATTCTGGTGTCTCGTCTCCTTCCTTGCATCCCCCACAGAGTAAATGCAGAAAAGAATATTCCTCTCCTGAGTAATGAAATGCAAGTCATGAATGAGACAGGAGGGGTAGCAATGAAATGGCCATCCTGATTCAACCATTGAGAATTGTGATCCTTGCCTCTCATTGGCTTCTGATGATGCCAAGTCATAGGTCTTTAGTTCCCACCAGAAACATGTCGCCCAGATCCGTCTGGCTCTCTTGCAACCATGCAGCTTCTCAGTTGGCCTTCCTTGCAGTTTCCAGGATACCTGAGGATGCCCTGTTAGGACTATTGGAAATGAGGGAGACTTCATGTTTAATTAATCCTCAATCAGAATGTAATATCTGTTTAATTGCTTGCTGATTATGTATTGCCCAGTAGCAGGCTGTTAGCAGACCAGGGGCGCTAATCACAATTCATTATTCCAGTACTTCAGGCCTTCTTTCTGCAAAGGTCCCAAGCTCCCCATCCTTAGTTAACCCTTCCCACCTTACATTGCTGTTTCCCACTGGGCGTTTGTTTAGCAGAGGAGAGCAGCTACTGCAAAGGAGTAGATGGGTGGTGTTCCCAGGGTGGTGTAGTGGTCTGAGCAGTGGTCTATGAACTTGGAGACCAGCGTTCAGTTCCGGGCTCAGCCATGGAAACCCACTGGGTGACTTTGGGCACAGAATGTCATACTCTCAGCCCTCAAAAAACCCCATGATAGCTTCTTCGTAGGGTTGCCGTAAGTCAGGAATGACTTGTGTGTCCTCAAGTTGTTTCTGACTTAAGGCAAACCTATCATGGGGCTTTCTGGAGGTTGTAAGGGTGTGTTAAGTGCCTTCACTCAGTGAAGGCACACACCAGAAACAACAGTTCACAGCAGCAGTAGAAACTGATACTAGGAGGAGGAGGAGGAGGAGTAAAACGGGAGCCTGAGAGTTTCTTCTCCAGTTGGATGGATGAGGTCTGTTCTTAAGGATGATGCCGTCAGAGTGTAGTGGAGTGGAGAGTACACACAGAACCTTGGTGGGTGAGGCCGACCCAGTAGTCCACTTGCCTCAGTGACTGTCCAGGAAGTCCACCAGCAGGACGTGTGGGCGATAGTGCCCATTCCATTCCTGCTGCTTTGCGGCTGGTATTGCGTGGCACACGGCCCCAGTTTCAGGAGCAACAGGTGTTAAGACATTAATCAAGAGGCACACAGTGAAATGGTCTCTCATTTAATCCAGCATTTCTAAAGTTATTTTTCAAAAGAGTAATTTATTCCCAATACTTCTTAGGGTGTTGTTCAGAAAATACCAGCACACCTCAGTTGACAAATCCTTTGGCAAAGAAGCTCCATTTTAAAAAGTTATTTGAGTTATTTGCTGACTCTCAAGTCCCTTTTTCTTCTTAATCTTCTGTCCCTCTGTAAGTTTTTTTTTTTTAGCAGCACAGGCACTGAGAGCCAGTGGGGCGTAGTGGTTTGAGCATTGGACTAGCTCTCTGGAGATCAGGGTTCGAATCCCTGCTCATCCATGAAAACCCATGTCAAGTCACACTCTCTCAGCCACAGAGGAAAGCAAAGGCAAACCCGCTCTGAACAAATGTTGCCAAGAAGACCCCGTGATAGGTTCACCTTAAGGGTTGCCATAAGTCAGAAACAGTTCCAAGGCACATAAGAACAAAACCAACAACATTGGTGGAATGATGAAGGAAGGTTGGAAAAACATAAGACTGTTGGTCTCGGATTGCAGCAGCATGTCTACAGTAAGCAATGCAATGAGGGGTAAGATGGAAGAGAATGAGGTCCTTTTGTTCTAGACAATCCTGCTGTAGCTGTCTTTGCCTATCTACAACAGGCAAGGTAGACAGTAACTGCCTGTGGAATGCCTTATAGGGCGTCAGCAGCAAAATGGACAGAAGACCAGAAAGCAGATAAGCTTGCCTCACCAGCTACTCCCGGCATGTTGAAACTCCAAAAAATGTAAATGGAAATTATAAGAAAAGTGGAGGCTGGTGAAAGAAACACTCGTCCCTGAATGCACTTTGGAAGAAGCTTTCAAGTGGCCTCCAGTAGGTTCAGAATGTTTTTGTTTACTTATGCAAGACATACCTGACCTAGTTGTTTCATTTTACATACGGTTAGTTTGGGATTAAAAAAAAAAAGGCTTGTTGAGACATATTGAACTGATCTTTCTTTCTGTGGTACAGGAACCTTATCTCAATTTTTTCTCATGTTGCTTCTGCCTCTGGCAACCAAATTTTCTGTTAAAGAAGGAATGCATCTACTTCATTAATTGAGATATACTGGTAAACTGCCCTTTCTTGTTGCAGTGTTTAAAAAATGTCTTGCACTGCTTGTTCCTTTTAATTACTTTGTTTAAAACCCTCTGGATTGTTGAGAGACTGGTATGAAAACTTCTCTAAAGTTGCCTCTAAAATGCCCCAAAATGTTACTTTAAAGTAACTAGGAAATCTCACTCACTAAACTGATAAAATAACATCATTGTGTTACTTTTGAAATAGTACTTTATTACACATTTGTTATAAAAATGTAACAAGGCTGCTGTTGGGGCCTTCAGCCCATCCAGATTACACAAAACTCTTCTTCTTTGGTCTAAAAACAAAAGGGTGAAGTGCCTCTCACGCATTTCTCCTGGATTTACCTTTTAAATAGGCTGTTGTTGTTGGCCCTTCAAGTAATTTCTGACTTATGATAACCCTAAGGCAAATCTATCATGGGGTTTTCCTGGCCAGATCTGGAAACCAGGGTTCAATCCCCTGCTTGGCTATGGAAACCCACTGGGCGATTTTGGGCACATCTCAGCCCCAGAAAACCCCTTGATAAGTTCATCTTAGGATCACCAGAGGTTGGAAATGACTTGCAGGCACACAACATGAACAAGAACAGCTTGACTCAGTAGCACCCAGTATGCAACCTACTCTAAACCTGAATAATCATAGCCTAGATCCTTTTTATCTCTCTCATTACATATTTCCGTCCCTGGCACGTTACGAGAGCATAGGGGCACGCTTTCCATTTCTCCCACTACCTATGTAGTCTCACCACTGGGATACCAGACATGGCTTTATGGAAGGCTGGGGTGTGTGTGTGTCCCTTGTTCCTTGTACCATGCAGAATGGGGCGTGTGCGGTGTTGGGCCTTTTATCCCTTCCCACTAAACACTGGGTAACCTGCTATTGACTCATGTCCTTAAGAGCTGAAATCTCTCCCCATGCTTACCTTAAATAACCTCCCAACACCTCTCTCAGAGGCAAAGAGTTTATTGCTATTTTAAAAGAAAACAGAGGAGTTCATGATAGAAGCATGCCGGTTAATCCGGGTAGGGCTGAGTAAATTCTGAACCAGGAATAGCTTGAAGATGTAACCTATAGAAATGTGCTTGCTTTCTAAATTATTTATTTGTTGCAACTTCAAGGCACACATTTCTAGCAGGGTTTTCTGGGTGCTGGGCAGTCTATTGAAGTATGAAACATAATGCCAGTAAAATAAAGCAGTGAGTAAAGATGTTGTTGTTAACCACTTCACCATGCCGGCTCTAAAGATAGCAGGATCTAAAACCAAGATAAAGGCAGGCAGAAGTAAAGAAAACATCACTCCCTCTAAAACTCTGCAACTCTGCGTAGGATGTGTTCGTTTTGCCCCACTGTTTCTGTTCATTGAGGTAGGCCCCACTCCTTTGACCGCAAAGTCTAATCATTCCACCTCTCTGGCTTTTGAGGCCTTATCAGATATTGCTGGCACACTTTCAAGGCTGTCTCCACTTTCAGCCCTTTAGGGCCAGAAACATGGGCGTTTTTGTTCGGTTTGATTTAAACATGATGAAATACCAGCTGCTGAGTGCTAACGGAACTAACACAACGAATTTCAGCAGGGAGAAGTGAAAGGTACAAGGGCAGAAAAAAATGGAACGCACAGATATAACATGGGTGCCATCTGGCTTGACCAGAGTACATTTGAAAAGGGTCTAGGAGTCTTAGAAGATGGGCGTGAGTCAGCGGTGTGATTCAGCAGCTAAAAAGGGTAGTGAGAAGTTGGAACATGTCCAGGGGAGGACGACCAAAATGGCCAAACGCCTGGAAACCATAAAGCGCTAGGAGGAGCAGCTTAGGGAACTGGGTATGTTTAGCCTGGAGAAGAGAAGGTTTAAGAGATGACATGATAGCCATGTTTAAATATTTGAAAGGATGTCACATGGAGGATGGAGCAAGCTTTTTTCTGCTGCTTCAGAGACTAGGACACTACGGAGCAATGGTTTCAAACTTCAGGAAACATTAGAAAGAACTTCCTGACTGTAAGAGCAGTTTCACAGTGGAATCTGCTGATGCCTAAGAGTGTGATGGAGTCCTTTTCTTTGGAGGCTTTCAAACAGAGGCTGGATGGCCATCTGTTGGGAGTGTTTTGAGAAAAGGGTTGGACTCCATGGCCCTTGTGATCTCTTCCAGCTCTATGATTCTATGATATTCCTCTCTGAGGACTGGAGGAGCAATTCCCAAAGACCTCGCAGAGGCCCTAGGCTGAGATGAGTGTTGAACAAGCACTTACCCTACCTGTACAGGTTTTCAAGGAAGTTCTGTTTGGCCACAGCTTGAAAAGTTTGCACTTAAACTTCAGTCACTGGTGAACATGAGATGGAGGATGCTATTGTATTTGTGTCCTGTTAGTGGACTTCCCAGAGGCAACTGGTTGGCCACTGTGTGGATAGAATGCTGGATGGACTTACACCAGCTCTTCTATTCTTAACCCTGTTGAATTCAGTCTGGTGTGAATCATTGTCATAGAATCTTAGAGTTGTAAGGGGCCACCAGGCCAACCCCCTTCTGCCAGGCAGGAAGACACCATCAAAGCACTCTTGAGAGAAGACCAGCCTCTGTTTCAAACCCTCCAAAGAAGGAGACTCAACCATCCTCTGAGGCATCTACTTTCAAAGACAGAAAGTGTCCATTTTCCATTAATGAAGGTCTAAGGGGTTCAGCAGGCTGGGCGCTGCACTTATGTCTTCCTTAAGAATTCCTGGGGAGCTACAGGATCACTTGGGTCCCTCTAGAGCTCTGCCCCATGGTTCAGGGACTGAGGTGTTCCTCTCTATCCATATCCAAAGCTCCTAGCCATGCCCGAGTACCTGGGTGGCACCTTGCCAGTTGCAGGTCAGTTAAGAGATGCCATTCAAAGCCTTGTGGGATTTGTTGAACGTTAGCAGTTTGCGTGCAGGGACATTGCCAGTCTGGGCCCCATAAATTAAACCCTTCCAGGAAACAAATGGTAGATTTCTATACCCTGGCTTGTCTCTCTGTGTGTGTGCCTCATTGAACCAAAGAGCTTTGCAATAGAGTTTGAACAAGCCATTCATCTTCTTTAGCTGCCCTGGTTTTGGAGGCCTAATCTTTGAGGGGAAAAAATTGGATCGACATAAAAAAAATCTGTTCTGCATGTCAGCCCAGTGCCTGTGTGCTCATAAATCAAAGGCAGGAGAGGAAAGACGAGGAGGAAGACAGGAGTGTTCCCACTTTTGACTTGGATAGCTCTTATTGTGAGACCTCTCCTCCCTACCTACCCACAACTTTAAGATCTGTTGTCTTCTTGCATATGTGAAGAAGCCATCTGTATATTCTTTCTCCATTTCTTCTCCATGCCTGGGCAAAAGGCAAAAGGCAAGGGAATGGCTGCCATTCTCTTGCCTTTTGCCCTGGTACAGAGAAGGTGTGCACGTATGCCAAGGCAAAAGGGAAGGGAATGGGAGGGAGAGCGCAGAGGAGAGTTAGTCATGAGTTTTCCACTTTCATGGGAGTTGTGCACCCTAAACCTTCTTGAAAGTAGAAGGGCCACTGTACATCTTTCAGTATTCCCATTGCAGTATGGAACTGTGGCACTTTGACACACATGCCTTGACACCAGAAAAGTTGATTTTTTGGACTGCAGCTCCCAGAAGGCCTCTGGAAATTACAGGCCAAAAAAGGCAACATTTGCAAGCTCGGATTTACCTATAGCTGGCTGAGCTCATGGTGGGAAGAATTTTTAAAGGACTGCCTGTGTGAAACAAACCACCTTTGGAGGAAGCCCAAAGGAGGGCTAGGTGGGGTACACAGTACCTGTTTTCTTGCTCTCACCTTGGTGCTGGCTGTTGCACCCTCTCTCTTTGTTCCTTAAAAGAACTTCAGGGCAGGACTTGAGGTTTTTTCCCCTTGTGAAGATGGCTGAAGATCAAGACCACATTAGTTTCAGAAGGTCCAAAGTCAGGGAAACAGGCCATACATCTTCAGGCAAGAGGGAAGGACAGTTTCACACTGAGGGTCAGTCCGCTTTGCCTTTGCATTCCTACCCTTGCCTGTTTGCTGTCTGCACTTGAAATGTGTTTCACGGTGGGTATTCCATTTCAGCTACCTATCCTGCAGCTGCTCAGCCTGTTGCAAGGAAAAGAGGGAAATTCAGAAAGCAGATTCACTAGGGATGCATTCTCTCGCATGTGCAGTGGAGCTAAAGGGATTGTGGATTGAGGATTAAGTTGCTTAAGATGCAGTGGAAATAATTTGTACCATACTTGACGTTTCCCAACATGCAGGTTGCATAAACTGATTGTGCATCCAAAGACAAATAAACAATGATCAGATGGGTTGCAAGATTTATGCCTAGCAAGTTTTGTCCCTCTTGCTTAAGATAGTGCTTCTCAGGCTGCCTGAAGTGAGGGACAGGCAATTGTTGCTTTCCAGTGTGGCAGGGACTGGCACTGAATTTATTTCCATTAGTTACAGTTGTTTCTTTCTTTCCACTTGCCAGTGACCACCAGCCAATGGCTCAAGGGCTGGCATTGGTCCAGAGACCACCAATTTGAGTAGTGCTAGGTTAAGAGAGGTATTTGATGTGTGTTCATTTGTCTGGATCATTCCCCCAGACGGGATCATATTCTAGGGCCTCCTGGAAAACATTAGCGTTGGTTGAAAAGTTAAGCTGCTGCATCATTTGCAACGGACTCCTTCCCAGTGAGCTGGTTCCCTCGCTTGATATCTACAATCACAGGCAAAAAAAAAAAACCAACAAAAAAACCCTACGTTTCCCATTTCATCCCAAAAGCATCTGTGCATATGTTTTGTGCGTATGTGTGGTGCGCATAGGATTTGGAAAAGATGGACTGTAATTGCCTGGCTCATTTGTGGGGAGAGAATTGGAAAGGGCCTTCTTTGTCGCTGCTCCCAGACTTTGGAACTCCCACCCTGGAGAGGCGAGGATGGCCCCATCCTTGCTCTCCTTCCATTGCCAAGTTGAAACATTTTTGTGCCATTGGGTTTGGGAAAGGGTTGGCCTTTCAATGCTGCATTGTTCTAAGGTTGCATAGTCTTTTAATGCATTTTAATATTTTTAATGTGTAATTTTTTTACTTCATAAATTGCTTGTTTTTTAAATCTTATAATTATACTTCTATGAATGTTTTGTATTGCTTTTCATTTGTATTGTTTTAAATACGTTGTTAGCTGCCTCGGGTCCTATTAATTGGGAGAAGGATGGGATATAAATGAATAAAATAAAAATAAAATAATAATAATAACTTCCGGAGTCCCCCAGGTAACAGGGCAAATAGGCCATAGAAGCTGGGTGGGGAGAATAAAGGGAGTTGTACTCCCAAAGTAACTTTTCCAAGATTAGTGTATATAAGAAAATGCTGCAGTTCCCATACAAACATGGGAAGTGTGATTGTGGTGTTGTGTTCCCTGACAACAGATCCATGCTGCCTTCAGGGCGCTGAGAGTTATAGTCCCAAAAAGTTACTTTCTTGGGCCTCCCATCTTCAGAAGGGGTCCATTCCAGTGTCCAGCAGGGACCTCACAGTTTTCCTTGTTTTCTTCTCTTCCAGACATCTGCAACCTTTCCTCTGGAGACCCCTGCACTAAAACTAGTTGCCAGCGAGCCTGCCCAGCGCCCACTGGGCACCTCGGAGAGCACGGTGGCGGCAGGGAACGGATCCACTCAGGATTACAGGGCTGGCTTGGATGTGGAGGGTGCAGCCCAAACAGCTACAAGTAAGCCCTGCATTTTTTGTTGTGACTGTATGGCGTAACTTCTGTGTTGGTGTGTGCAACCAAGAAGCTACGCAAGGTAGCAGGACCCAGGAATGTTTGGGATCTGTGCCTGCGTGTTTGTAGAGATGGGGCAATGACCAGGGTGTGGGAAGCCCTGTTGGAGAGAGAGATTTGGATGAGCCATTTACTTATTAATTTACTTGCTTGCGTACTTATGAGAACAATGAGCTTGAGGTGTTACTGGTGGTGGGAAGGGAGGGAGTTCAGCAGTATGAATACAGAGCTGTTCTTCAGTTTGAGAACCGGGTCATGAGTTTGCTGTTGCTTTTATATAAGCAGACTCCTTCTCCTTCATTTTTTTTTAAAGGGCAAAGTTAGCTTTACAGCTGATTCCTCACACTGTGAGCTGAGATGGGGCTACAGGAGTCCCAGTGAGCCTCTCTGTCAAGCCTGGTTTGGTGGTAGTTTTTGTAATGTTTGTTAAGAACACGAGTCCTGCTCCTTGCCAAAGCTCTTATTAATGGGAATTTTGGAGCTCCCATGGCGTTTCTGCCAGGGTTTTCCTGGAACAGTTGTAAGATCTTCCCATTGTTGAGACTGAACCTAGATGTTCCAGTCTGTACGTACAGATCCCTCTTTTCCCCTTCAGGGGGTGACTTGCTGACTGGGTCAAAGAAGGAGGGCCACGCCTGAGCATTGGTGTCCCAAAGCTAGGTCTGGCTGGATGCCATCTCCTGGGACTTTCACCATCCTCCCTGTTAGTAGAGCTGCAACATTCCTGGAAGAGGTGTCACTCCCTTCCTCCCCTCACATGCAGAGTCCCTCCCTTTTTCTTTGACTTACACACTTACACACACCGCTTTTCATGCCTGTCGCGTACCAGGAGACCCTCCAGAGTGTCCTGGATGAGCTGAAGCAACCCAAGACCAACACCTTCATTGTGGCATAAGCTTTTCCAACTACAGACCGCTTTGTTATATGCATGAGGTGTCATCCTGTAAAGTATGGGGTTGTGGCACTGGAATTGTAGAACAGTGAGGTCAGAGGGAATTGAAGGGAGCTTCCTCCTTCCACCCACCAGAGCTTGAGATGTGGCAGGAGGGAGAAGGAAGGCACTCAAGGGCATGTGTGAGCATCCTTGGGCTTGGCTTTCTGTGGAATGTTGGCATAGATGGTGGAATAACAGCAAGTCTGGGAGAACTGACTGGGGGCATAGCAGAGGTTGTTCTACCCCTTGGGATGGCAAGAGACATCTGGGACTGCACGTGTTCACATGCGACAGATGCTTTAGTTTAGCCTAGGGTCTCTCAACCAGGGTTCCCTCAAAGCCTAGGGTTCTGCAAGAGGTTGCTAGGGGTTCTGCACAAGATTGTGATTGGAAAAGAAAAAACTTCTTATTTTTTGAGCTGTAGATATAATCATTTTTATGTAGAAGACTCCCAAGACCTGGAAATTATTTGAAGGGTTCACTCAGGGTGAAAAGGTTGAGAAAGGCTGGTTTAGCCAATGATTTCATTCTTGTGATGCTTTTATTGAGAGAGAGTTGAAAATGAGAAAGGAACTAGAGGGTAGGGGATGAAAGAGACCTTACTCCATTTCTCTGCAGTGCCTCTTTCCTCCGTTGCACAGCCTAGAATGCCACCAAATCTATCCCTGCGTGTTTCTGACCTGGAAAGCAAAGCGTAAGAGGAGAGGTTATGGCGTTCAGAGACTCCGTGCATTCTCCATTGCGCCCTTTTGCATCTGATCCTGAGCTGTGTCCGTGAATAGGTGTGTGCTGTCCTTTCCCCCTTTTCCTGGATACAACTAAGCCCAAATGCTACGAAAATGTGTGTATGTGTGTGTGTGTCTTCAAGTGGCCTGTTGACTTATAGTGACCCCATGAATTCCATAGAATTTTCTTTGGCAAGGAATCCCCAGTGGCGCTTATGCCATTTCCTTCCTTTGAAATACAGCCTACAGCACTTGATGTTTGTTGGCTGTCCCCCATTCAAGCACTAACCAGGGCTGGCCCTGCTTAGTTTCCAGGATCAGATGGGATCTGGTGCCTTTAGGGTGTTTTGGCAAATGCCCTCCTCTGATTCGGAATCGTCTTCATGCAGAAGCCAAGGGGCGGGGGGGACCCAGCAGAGCTTCTCTGCAGCCACCTGGTGGTGTCATTCTGGAATAAGGGGGTCAGAGGGGGTCTTTTGGTAATTTGTGAGCTATTTACTGCCAGGCAGCTGGGAGCAGGAGCTATGGCCTGGAACAGGCCATGTGAAGCTGCCTGCGTTAATTACCAGAGTGGTTTGGCAGAGACACTGAGTAATGGCATGTTAGAAGCCTGTTGTATTTCATGCACTGGTTCTCAACAGCAGGGCCTTCGTGTTCCTAGTCAGGATCTCAGTTGGCACGCAAGAAAAGAAGAGACATCAAAACCATGTGCCAACCGTCATGTGGGTGAAACGAGGTTAGGGCTAGAGGTTGGCTTGGCCACACATGGGTTGGATCCTTCTTTTTTTCCTCATCCAGTACAGGCTCATTTTAATATAGCATTTTCCTCCTGGACAGAGTTAGGTATGCTGCATGGGAGCTGGATGACCTGCAGAGAAAAAGTTGCAATCTAAAATTAGTTAAAAAAACAACAGGCACGTTGGTTGCCAAATTGGTGAGTGCATAAGATAAACACACTACCTTGAGTGCACCCAAGGCTTGTGTGTGTGACTGCATTTTCTGCTCTCAGTTGGTACACTTATGCCCACACCACAAAGTCATTTAGCTCAGAAAATTAAGGGGTGAAAATGTAACAGACATTGCCTTGCTCTAGATTAGCAATGGGAGGAAGAGAAAAGTGCTTCTGTATACCTTGTGAGGGTTGCTGATAAGGGCATTTGTTCCCTTCGATTCTGTGTGACAAAATATTGCAACTTTTTTTTTAAAACGGGAGCATGTTTTGGGTAGCAAGCAGTTGGGATTGGGTGGCCTAGATGAAGCAAGGATGAGGGAGCCCAGAAAGTGTTCTGAGGGTTTTTTCTTCCTTGGAAAACCTCTCAATTCACTGCATGGGACAGCCTGTAGGATGCACGGATCCCCTTTCCACTTGGTGCTGGACCACCATGGATTAAGAAAACAATTGTTTCAGCACCCATCAGTTTAATTTGTGTTACTTTCTGGGATGCTTCCAGATGAAAGACTTCTAGCACTACCAGTCAGGAGACATAAATCATCTCTTCACTTCTTTCTTCCTTACTGGGTTTTTGCTGCCAAGAAAAAATACGGAAGTAGCCGTGGCAAAACGCAGTATGGCGGCAAATGGAATCCTGCTTGCTGTTCCATCAAAAAAAGCAAAGTGATTGGCCAATTAGAAGCCTAATCTGAAAGCATTCCTAGTAATTGGAGGGAGAGGAGAGTATATATTCCTGGATTAATCTATTGCAGCAAAAACTCAATAGTCTTGGAGCATAGGTTGCTGTGGGTTTTCTGGGCTTTGAGGCCATGTTCTATTAGTATTTGCCCCTGACATTTCGCCTGCATCTGTGGCTGGCATCTTCAGAGGATCTGTGGCATGGAAGTGAGACAGAATATATATACTTGTGTAGTCCCTGTGTCTCACTTCCATGCCACCAGATCCTCTCAAGATGCCAGCCACAGATGCAGGCGAAATTTCAGGAGCAAATGCTACTGGAACACAGCCTCAAAGCCTGGAAAACCCACAACAACCCATGGATTTCGTCCGTGAAAGCCTTCATCTTTACAAGTCTTGGAGCACCTTATAGATTAACAGGTTTATTATAACAGCTTTTATTTACTCCATTCCTTTCCAGAAAGTGTCTGTTGGTTTTTTTGGGGGGAGGGAGTAGTTAACCTGCCCTGTGCACTTTCCCATTTTGTAGGAAAAATATACAGATCTCTGTATTATTATTTCTTCCTCCCCAACCTCTCCCAGCTTCTGAAATTGACTTGATTTTGGTATGGCCTAGAAATGCTAATGCTGTCTCTATGGGCTAGAATCCTGTTGGTGATAGCATCCTAGCATAAATACCCTTTGTGCCTGGTGGTTGATTTGGAATGTTGATAATGATTCTGCGAATGGAATTACACTGCACAAAAATTCACACTTCTCTAGGGGTTGCATTGAGTGTGTGCCTCAGCAGACTTTGATTGGGGGCCTGTTAGCTCTTGTGCAATAAGTGTAGTGCCTCCAGGGTGAACCTACATGGGCCTAACCTCTATGTTAGGTCTTGGCTTTTTGTTTTTCTGTGCCTTGGTATAGTAAGCTCAGATGTTGCTGATTCTCTAGGATTTCCTCTCTTTTCTCTGACGTGGTTTGGACCTTGGATGTCTGGTTTCCCCACCGTGCCCCTTTCCTACAAATACATTTTGATATTTGTGGTTTTTGCACTTTTGCGGGTTCCTGTACCCCTAAACCTAGCAAATGTGGAGGGCCAGCTGTAATTTCTGTAAATGTTTTGGAGAGAGTAAACACAGAAACACCTTGTCTTAACTGTTTTATTCATCAATGTAAACAAAAGTACTTCTTTTTCCCATTTTTTCCCCAGAAAGAAAGCCTTCTGAAAGAGGGGAAAGCATTCCCCCCCCCACATTTTCCCGATTCTTCCCCCCAGGGGGTCCTCTGTCTAGTTTTGCCTGTTTCTGAATTGTGAGGAATGCCCTTAATCTCGCAAGGAAGGCAAGGCGGGATTTGTAGCAGCAGGCAGTGCCATTTTCTATCTTCCCAGGAGATGGCGAGTATGAGCCCTGCGTGAATAATCGCGCGCCGCTCTCCCCAACACTCCCCCCCAACGCTGCCCCCCATCTTTTCCTTCCCTCCCCGGTGCCCAAGGTCTGCTTATCTCTGTAGGCTCAGTGTCAGGAAAGGCCGGCCATTCTGGCCTTTGACCGTTTCTCTGAATCTTTGGGGCAGGGCATTTCTACGCTGCCTCCCTAGTGGCCTCCCCCAAGGCAATTGGACAACAATTGGCCAAACCGGCAATAAAAGCTTTTGGACAAAGCAGTCAAGAGGCGCTTGGCCAAGCTGGGAAATGATAATTGCTTTGTAAAACTGGGTGTAAGTGCCTTCAAGTCGCCTGAATTTCGAAGAGTATTCCTCGGCGAGGAATACGGAGAGGCGGTTTGCCGTTGCCTTCCTATGACACACTCAGCCCTGGTTCTCAGGGTCTTCAAACCCTCCAGATGTTTGGGACTTCAATCCCCATGATTCCCGAGCATTGGCCATCCTGGCTGGGGGCTTCTGGGTGCTGAAGTCTGAAACATGTGGGGGAATAGAGTTTGAGAACCACCGGCCTACAAGCCCACCCCCATCCCAGTATTCCCTGGTGGTCTCCCATCCAAGTACTAACCAGGGTTGCCCCTGCCGAGCTTCTAAGACCAGGCGGCATCTGGTGCCTTCGGGGTATTTTGGCCTCCACTCCTCAAAGCTCTCCAGGCAGCCATGGGAGTTACAGTCTCATCCAGTAATATTTCCAAGCTCGGAGTGTCAGCATGGTGAGTGGGTGGAGTGTTTGGACGGCGATCCCGGAGACCACGATTCGAATCTCCCCTCTGCCACGGAGACCCAGCGGGTGACTGTGGGCAGCTCTCAGCCTGAGAGGAAGGCAAAGGCCAATTTCCTCTGAGCAAACCCGGCCAAGAAAACCCCGTGATCGGGCCGCCTTAAGTCGGAAATGACTTGAAAGCACCCAGCAGCGACTGTTTTGCCGGCCAGAGGAGCTGCCCATCCGAGACGCGTGGCTCGGGGCTTCTTATTGTTCAAAAATAGAGCCGTCTCTCCCCCCGATCTCCATCCCCAGTTCATCCCTGGCAACATGCGGGGCTGGGGGGCGCTCACTCTGACGTTAAAACTACCAGGATTCCCTCCGCCTTTCCAGATCCCCAGAAGTCTCGATGGAGGAGGGCGCGTGTTCCTGAGCACGTGCAGAGCGCCAGCCACGGAGCAGTCCCTCCTCCCTGTCTCAGTGGGACTTTCGCCTCTTTGCAATAAGAAACGGAAAAGCTGATGTCCGGAGCAACCCACGGAAGAGCCAAGAGGGCCCGACTTCCGTGTCCACCCGCCCGGCTTGCACGTGTGAAGGGGGCCCGGACCCTCAGAGACGGGTCCTTCCTTCCCGCTCAATCCCAGCCCTCCTCCTCCTCCTCGCCCGCGGGCCTTTCTGGGCGGGGGATCGCGGCCGCCGCTGCGCCCCGGCCCGCTTGGAGCCGGTGAGTCACCCGGCGGCGGCGGCGGCGGCGGCGGCGGCCGCAGCAGCAGCTCCTGGAAGCGGAGTCGCCGGGCTGGGCCGGGCCGCGGGCGGGGGAAGAGAAGCCCCAGCAGCAGGAAGTGGGAGGAGGGCGAGGAGGGAGCGAGCCAGCCAGCCAGCCAGCCAGCCAGCCAAGCAGGCGAGGGGCGCGCCGCCTCCGCCTGCGCCAAGCTGCTCCGCGCGGGGCGCAGAGAGCGCGCGCGCGAGAAGGAGCGAAGGCGGCGAGCCGGAGGAAAACTTTTCGCCCGCCGGCCCGCCCGCCCGCCGGCCTCGGCTTCCGGCTCCGGCGGCTGGATGAGCGCAGGGGCCGCCCTGCCCGCCTTGCCCTGCCCGGCCCGGCCCGGCCGCCCCCATGGAGGACGGGAGGAGCCCCCGCTGGAGCGGACGCCCCGCCGCCATCCTCGGTGAGTGCGCCCCGCCGCCGCCGCCGCCGCCGCCGCCGCCGCCTTCCCCGGCCGGGCGCCTGCGGGCTGGCCCGGGCGAGGAGGGTGTGTGCGCGCGCGCGCCCCCGAGCCCCTGGATCGGCCTGACCCATGCCACCGGGGGTCCCGGCCGCGGGAACTCTGTAGAAGCTCCCGGATGGTGGTGTGTCCGAGTATTTCGTGCTCGTCTACCGTGGGCAAGGACAGCTATCAAATTAGAGGGGGCGTTGGGTGTTAAGCCGGCCCGCCGCCTCCCATTCTGAAGTTTTTCCTCTGCTTGATCTCATAGGTGTACTTATTTTTGCAGGGAGGGCGCTCTGCTCATGCCCAGAGACCGTCCTTTGGCTCCAGTTTATTTCACAAGCTCAACAGGGAAGGCTCAAGTTTGTGCCGTGCAGTCCTTATACGACCTGCCTGTGTTTTAGGGAGACCGGGAGAGTTTGGAGTTCTGAGTGGCAAGAGGGGTCTGGGGCTGTGAAATGGAGGCGTCTTGGATCCTAGAGGCAGTTAGTTGAGACTGGAGCAGGAGGCAGGCTGTGTTGTGACTTCTGCTTGGTGACTCTCCTACCTCTAACAAGTTTTTCTTGAACATAAAAAGGTGCTGTAGCATTTTTGGGACTGACAGAGGAAAAGGAAATTTCTTACTTAAGCTTTTGTGAACACCAGTGCACTTCTTTAGAAGTATGCATTAGAGCAGTGGTTCTCAACCTGTGGGTCCCCAGATGTTCGTGGACTTCAGCTCCCAGAAGCCCCAGCCACTATGGTCAATGCTCAGGGCTTCTGGGAGCTGAAGTCCACAAACATCTGGGGACCCACAGGTTGAGAACCACTGCATTAGAGGAATGGACTGGGTTCCACTTATTTTCCTGTGTTAATTCTCCAAAAGTTCTACAGGATTTCTTTGTATCTTTTTTTAATGAGGCTTTGTCTTTCAATACTTCAACAATGCATGCTAACCAGAGGAACTCCCTGCCACATGATGCTGCAGAAGGATTATGTTTATAATAGATGCTGTTTTTGGAGTAGCATGGGAAACCATTTCTCTTTTGTGTCTGCTGTCTTCACTGTGTTTCACTGAGTAATGCCATTTGGTTTAAAAGTTTCCCTTTAAGAGTATGCACACACATCTTGGTATGTGCAAATGCATTGGATAATTTTAAAAACTGATGCAATAATTAACATCTGAAGTGGCCCTTATTGCTTGATAGGAGCTACCCCAAAGGAGCGGCAAATTCAGATTTTACCTTTGCCCTGTTTGGATCTTTAACAGATGTTTAGGGAAGTATCTGGAGACAGGAAGGCAGAATCTGCAGCACGCAGGAGACCAGCTTTGTTTGGCGCGCGTGGCCTAAGCAGCTCTGGCAGGGGCCAGTTTTCTCCCCAGGTACTCACAAGTACCTTAAGAAGTCCCAGGGGGAGACTGGGATAGATTCTCTGCAACAGTCAGCCCCAGCTCAGCAGTGAAACTGGCATGTTCATATAAATGACATTGGATTTGCTGGCTCCCATCTAAGACAAGAACAGACTGTGTTGAATAATCCCATAAGGCAGGGGTGGAAAACATGTTGACTCCCATGTATGGTGAGACTACAACTCCCTTTCGACATGGGCACTTGTGAAGGATGATGGGAACTGCAGTCCAATATTTAGAAAGCCCCATATACTTCCATCCCTGCTGTATTCTAAAATAGCTACCTTGCTGTTGGTGTGCGTAGGTGCGGATGTCCTCAAAACTGGTTTAACCCCTCTTCACCTCCCATGCAAAGCAGAGGCAAGATAAATTATTTCTGGAGGCACTGTCTTCTAATTTTAGTTCTTTTTGATTATGTGAGAGAGTATTTGATTTTTTTCCTCCTCTCTTTCTCTTAAATTACTCCCTTCCCTTCAAAATAAAGTCTTTCCAAGGTGTTTATAATATAAACAGTAAAAACAATAATAAAAGGATTTTTTTAAAAACAAACAACCGCATCATGAAGTACATCAGGTTTTCCCGCATGGCAGGGGGTTGGACTGGATGGCCTTTGTGGTCGCTTCCAACTCTACATTTCTATGATTCTATGATCAACATGAAAAAGTTTTAAAGTGGACACAAAGACAGTAAGCGTAAGGCCAGTAAGGGTTTATAAAAAGAAATGTGGTGGAGCAAAAACTTTTATCCTACCATGTATAAAGAGAGCAAGAGAGGGGGACTTGGTGGAGTTGTGTGTGAAAACCACAGGAGCATAACTCACAAAGCCTAATGCAGTTGGTTCTTTACTTGTGCGTTGTGGTCTGCCAGGTGTTGAACAACACCCTTGTTGTGCAGTCTTGGACAGATAGCAAAACCATGTTTGTTGAGTCCTTGGTGTGTATTGCCATACACGGCTGATGAGCAGCAGTCAGCTGTAAGGGCCACGTCCATGTTGAGCTTGCTGGCTTTAAATGATGCGTAAAGAAGAAACAGGGAAGCAGCCAATGAAGTCCAAGGAGAAACTGGACTCAAAACCCAAGGTGCTCAAAAACTGGTTGTTAGACAAAATCCTGACGCATTTTGGCCTGTGTGCAATCTTAAAGTCTTGTTTGGGTGTGTGTGTGTTCAGTATTTAGAATCTAACTTGAAGGATTTCTGTACCAAGAGCTCTTAATCCATTTGCTGGACTACTAAACATTATTTGAAGAAAACCGTAAGTGTAGACTCAGGCTGAATTGCATCAGGCTTTTTACAAAACAATTAATGAAACATCTATATTTTGAGACAGGTCTCCACTGGCTCCACTGCTAGAGAGCAGGAATGCTGTCTTAGCACGGATAACCTCAGAGAGGTTCCCCTTTGGAGATGTGGAGAAGAGGGCCAGCCCAAGACATTTTGCCACCCGAGGCAAAAGACAGAGCGGTTCCTCCCTTGCATTCCACCTCCAGAACCTACCTGACTG
This sequence comes from Iguana delicatissima, assembly GCA_948472985.1. Lineage (NCBI taxonomy): Eukaryota > Metazoa > Chordata > Lepidosauria > Squamata > Iguanidae > Iguana > Iguana delicatissima. Next base: position 271,463 of record CAOKZL010001731.1, on the reverse strand, counting down.
GCAGGTGACTCTTTCTTTAGTACTCTGGATGAGACAGCATCCCCCACCTCAGCCAAAAGCAGCAAGCTGGTGAGTGAGATGCAGAACAGGTTGTCTCAAGTACGCAAACTAACAGAGTTGTCTAACAGAGTGCAAGAACAAGAGGGTTGTGGTTGCAGCTCCCTCTACACCACCTGGTGTCTGCTGCCTAATGCAGCTGCCTTGGTCTTTGGCAATGGAAAGGTCATACAAGGCTCTCCTGTATCTGCACCAATATACTTTGCTGGTGCTTCCTTGTGGCCCGCCAGTCCCAGAATGCCTTTGCCTGTGGGAGGGTGGTTGTAGAGGGGCAGACATGTGGAGCTCATGCTGGTCGTGTGCTCGCATCTCGCTGCTGGTGCCTGAGTTTGGCAGACATTCCATTTTCTGGATGAGCAGGCCAGATTATGTCCTCGGAGGCCTCTGAGGAGATGCTGTGTCCGGTCAGGAGTAAGAGGGGCGGTGAGCGAAAGGAAAAGCAGGCGGTGGCGTACCTGCGAACGGAATAGATGCTGTGCCGAACACTGGAATGAAATTGTCTTTTGCACTGCTGACTTACAATTGAAGGTCAAAGACTAAACCAAAGGAAGAGTCTCCAACCTTCCTGACAATGGGGCTTGTTTGGAAGGAACGCCAGGGCTATTAACTTCCTCCTGCTTTGGATGGATGGCTCTTGCTTTGAAGTGCGGGCTGTCTCTGTTTTCACTGGTGTGCCTGCGAGATAATTAGAAGGACCAGGACTTAATTATTTGCTCCTTTCAGCCGTGCTCCATTTTATAACTCGTCTAAGTCAAATAGAGGTGATTGCTGCAGAAAGGAGCTCTGCCTAGCTGCTAGAGCTTGGCGCTGGAGATCCACCCCATGACTCTGGGATCCAGCGAACTATGGGATCCAGTTCTAGGGAGGGCAGACTGGAGATCAAAGCCTTGGGTTTGTGGTGGTATAAATTTGGAGGTTTACTCTGCTGTGTCACCAAAAGTGATAACGTCCAAAACTCAGTGCTTGTTTTTTTTTTTTTTTCTTGTGGAAATGGGGCACTGGTAGGTCAGTGAGCCATTTTTATGACGCGGAGTGGCACTGGGGCATTGTTACAGAGCATTGTTTTCTTGAGATAGGTGAGGTTAAAGGTCTTACCTTTTCTGCCTTCCTCTTGCTTTCGTGTTGTCTTTCTACCTTGCTTCTCACCTGGCCTGTGGTGAATTTCTTACTGTAGCAGCACCCTGTTGGTATTACCAGATCTAGGACGCCTGTACCCACTTCTCCCTGAAGGTGCCAGGAATGAATGAACCTTCTTTTGTTCTTTCAGTGGTTGGGTTTTCTACCTCAGCAATGTTGAAGTGCAACCCTGCTGTGTAGGCCCCAGCTTTGCTTCCTCAGGAAACCCTGTGTTACCTTCCCTGAACCCACAGCAATTTGGGGTGGCTTGGACACATTTACAAACAAGGCCACTTCCTTTGTAAAGAGGCAGAACTCCCCTGGAGGGGAACAGTTCAGTACCTCATTGAATGCAGTGAACCCCATGACCCAGTTGTAAATTATATGTATTTATAAATTATATTATAAACTAAAACGTATTTGAAAAAGAAATGAAAGCAGCCTGGATAGGGCTACAAAAAATATTGAGATTTTGGGGTTAAAAGAAGTGTTTTCAGTTTTTATACATAGCCAATTGTCAGTTAGCTAAATGTTTCCAGAGACTTTAAGCCTAGTTGGCTTTGAATCTACTTGTAATGTTGCCCCTTTTTGTTCTGGTCACTGAAAAGTCCTGTGGAATAATGTTCAAGTCTCAGGGAAGCCCTGCAAAAAAATTCCATTTAAAAAGTTGACAGGCAATTTGAAGGCATGTAGATGCATAAGAAGCAGAGCTTGGAAAAGTTATTCTTTTTGGAGGAGCTACTGGCCATTCTGGCTGAAGGATCCTGGGAGTTAAATTTTTTTAAAAGAGTATCTTTTTTTCAAATTCTGGTGAGAGGTCGCATGTTTAATACATCTTCCTTGATTTGGATGTGCTTATTGTAAGTATCTGTAGGTGCAGTGGCCCCAGGGTGGTTGGGATTATTTCGGTGCAGCTCTTGGGACAATGCTGCCTCTGGAAATAATTGCCATTGTTGTTGTCCTCCTCCTCCTCCTCCTCCATTCCCAGGTTGCTGTCATTCTCCCCTGGGGCAAGGCCTTAAGGACCTGACAGATACAGCTTGTGGGGGATGAAGCTGGGATCTGGCCAAAGCCTGTGATGGGGTTAAATTAGCAGATGCCATGTGTGAATTGGAGAAAGACAGGAAGGGAGGTGGGCAGAGTTTCTCAATCTTTCCTTAAAATGAAAAGGCAGTGGGTGGGGTGGAGGAGTGGAGAGGGACACCGAGAGAAAATTGGAGGTTGAACAAGGGTGCGTGTATGTTTTCGGGATAAGCTGTCACATACTTTCAAACGTTTCACAGCTGTAAACCATGCCATGTGGCTGAGCAACATCAGAGTGCGGCCAAGATGGCAAAAGTTATGAATGAGGAAGAACACCCAAGCCAGGTGAGGCTGCAGCAGTGTGCTTTTGCCTGAGCTGACTGGGAAGGGCAAGACTGTGACCCCTCCTCTCCTGTCCCCCCTGCTGAATTTATGGAACACAAACTACTTTTGCGCTGAGTTTGCAGCAGTTGAAGGCAATGCGGGGAAATGGGAGAAGGAGAGAGAAACTGGGATGTGTTAAAAGCAGATGAAAAATTGGAATGGATGGGGACTGTCCCTGCCAAAGTGGGATAGTTGGAGGGCGTGTTGTGAGGATTTGGCCCTTTGCGGGAACAGAACCCCCTGGCCTTCAGCTCCCAGGGCATAGTGGTCTGGCTGTCCTTTCCTCTTTTCCTGTGTTTCATCAGGGATTTCTCAGGCCCTGATTGGCACCCAGCCCAGCCTTCCAGTTGGACAGGAGCCCTATATAAGCTTCTTGCGCAAAGCAGGCCAGCTACAGTCCTGGGCGTCCTATGTGCAGTTTGCTGCCAGTGAATCAGGGTTTCTCTTGTTCTCCTCTGTCCAGGATGGCTTGGTCCGGCTCCCAGGCATCCCTGCCAGTTCCTGCTAGACGCTGCTTCTCAGATACCCCTGTCCCTGCTTGTGCCAGTTAGTCTGTCGTTCCTTGCCTGGCCCTTGAAATCAACACTTTTTAAGAGGTGTCCTGCTGGCTCGGCCCAGCTACCTGTCTTGGTTCCACACCCTTCCCTGCCACATCTGCACCCAAAGAGAGTGCACCAGCAAAGTTGTCTCCAGTGGAACCAAACAGACCCACTTCCCATTTGGAGTTGCTGTAAACAGCATCAGTTCTTTTTATTATACCCTGGTGATGACTGTCGTGTCGCTTTGTTGTCTTTTTATAACAGCCTTGCGTCTGTTGTTCCTTCCCAATGCTCTTGATACCAAAGGGCTGCCCTTTTTTATTATTTCACCCTCTGGTTGTTGGTTGGTTCTTGGCGTTTTAGGAGTTGGCAGGTGAGTGAGTTTGTGTGTGCATCTGTGCGTGTGTGTTAACAAATACAGTTGTTACTTGAAATGTGTGTGATTGGTGGATCAGCTGATGGCTGGGTGCCAGTGAGTGCAGTATGGCCTAGGTGTGGATTTTCTTTCTGTCTGTATGGGATTCTGAATGAGCTTGCATTTGTATAGTGGTAAAGGACATGCTTTGCACGCTAAACAACCTTGTTTCTCCAGGTACAGCTGCAAGAGGCTCTCGTCTAGAATCCCAGAATCTTACGAGTTCTTTTTCCCTTCTTTTTTTTATTTATTAAAGGTTTTAAAGCAAATTATAAACTACATAGTAACGAAACTATGTGTGAAAGAACAAACACTTACACAAAAATGTAACAAACATTACATAATACAAGAAAACGGCAACAACAACCGGCTAACAGTGCGAATGTCTAAAAAGAAAAAAGGTTCCAGCTTTACCAACACAAGCTTTGAATGCTCCATATTTTGTAAAAAGCACTTCTCTGATTATGAATATCAGTCCTATACTCATTGCTGAATCCTACAGTCAACACATTGTACTCTTTCTTGTAGAAAACATAGTAATGGCTCTCACTGATTTGCAAGTCTCTGCAGTCGTTTTTCTTACCAATGTTGTTAATTTATCCATTTTGGCTAAATCCAGCAAGTTAACTAACCAGTCCTCTTTTGCTGGAATCTGTGGACTTTTCTGTTCTGGAGCATCTAGTAGTCTTGCTGCTGTGGTGCTAGAGTTCCAAGGGATCACAGGGGCCATCTAATCCAGCCCCTTGCCGTGCAGGAATATACAACTAAAGTCCCCCCTGCAAAGGTGCCCATCCAAGCTGTGTTGAAAGGCCTCCACGGAGAGTCCACAGTCCTCTGAGACAACCTATTCCACAGTCAAGAAGTTCTTCCTAATGTTAAATGGAAACTTCTTGTAATTTGAATCCATTGGTTAGTGTTCTAGTCACTGGAGCAGCAGAAAACAAGCTCACTCCATCTCCTATATGTCATCCTTTCAGATATTTAAAGATAACTATCCTGCACTTGTCAGTCTTCTCTCCTCCAAGCGAAATCATACCTGTCTCCCCAAGTTGCTCCTTTTAAGGCTTGGCTTCCAGATCTTTAATCAGTATGCTCTTCTCTGGACATCTAAAAATCTTGGGAGTTTCTGCCGGTCAATTTGGGCTGTACTGAACTACGTGGACCGGTGGTCTGACTCAGTAAAAGGGACTTTCCATGTTTCTGTGATTCTGGGCTGGTGCATGTATGTTCCCTCATGTGCAGATCATTTGTGGTAATGGGTAAGGCCTTTGTGGCCAAGCCATTATGCACCTGCAATATGTATGTGGGTGTAGGGGGGGTGTTTGCGCATAAAATTCAGTTGGTGTGGATCTTTGTTTCTGCCTGTGTGTGAACGCATGCACGCTGGCTCCAAGACACACACAATTGCAATGGAGACAGTGGCTTTGGCGAGAAGCCAGGAATCTGTTGTTTCTGGTATAGGTGGAGGCAAAGGAGGCTGGGCTGTGACAGGCAGCTCCTCGGAGGAGACTGGTTTTTTAATCGCTTCCTGACATACCAAGGCCCTTGCAAGGTTACAGGTTGTGTGTGTTTGGTGGCGGTGGGGAGGGGGAGGGAGGGCTGTGAAGACTGCTCCCTTTCCAAGTATAGCAGTGCTGGGAATTTCCTCTTCTGGAGGGAAAGCAAAGACCTGGAGCCAAGATTGTAGAGGCCAGTAAAACTTGATGGAAGGAGTTTTCATTGCTTGTAATTACCGGACTTCCAGCACATGCAGAGTGGTGTTTGCCCTTCCAAATCTCTACTCTTTCCACCCCCAGAATTTCCTTAGAATTCTGCCTGTTCTGCAGATGGGAGAACAGAGGCCAAGAACCAGTAAACTTGCCCAAGACCCACACAGATCTTTGGGTTTGCTCCATCCTGCTAGGCCACATGGTTTGCTCCTTCAGGCTCTGGGTGAGAAAGATTTGTGGCTTGCCCTCCTTTTTTCCAAGGAGGGGGTTTCTCTTTAGCGCCTTCCTCTCCAGGCATGGGGTCTGTTTGGCTGCAAATAATGCATGAATTTTGGTGAGTCAGTAGTTCCTGCTGGGTTTTTGCATTTCATTTAGTGTTTTGGGAGTAAGATTCTTTCCCGGTTGGCAGTCCCAGTTTAGGCCTGCTGCTGAAGGAATAAGCAGCCACTCTACTGGCTCCCCATGTGCCAGAAAATGCTCAGCCCCTCAAATAAAGCTGTGAATTCAGATGGCACGATGATAGCAGTGTTCACCCTACAAGCAGCTAAGACAATTGTGCCATCACTAGTTTCAGCTGTTGAAAACAGTTTTTTGTTGTTAGTTGTGGTCGAATCTGCTTTGACGTATGACAACCTTATGAATGAGAGATCTCTCAAACTCCCTGTCATCAGCAGCCCTGCGAGAACAGTTTCTTTGCTATTTTTTAAAAAAAATTATATATTTTGCCATGGTTCTTTTATGACTGCGCATACTGCAGTTTGCATAAAACTGTAATACTATAAAATGTAATAATATGCTTACTTTGCATACATGGCTTCCTTTCAAAGCACTGTTGCAGGCCTCTTACTACTTGCATTTCATGACGATTTTGCCCCAGTGTTGGGTTTCTTGCAGATCCTCTGGCAATTGAGGGTTGTACTGAATGAATTTGACAAAATCCATATAAGCTTAATGGCCATAATAAATCAAGAGCCAGTGTGGCATAGTGGTTTGAGAACTGCGACCCTAAAGAGCAGGCTTTGATTCCCCGCTCGGTCAGGGAAACCCACCGGGTGATCTTGGGTGTGTCACATGCTCTCAACCCCAGAAAACTCCAGGAATAGATTTACCTTAGGGTTGCTGTTAAGTCAGGATCAACTTGAAGGCACACAACAATTGTAATACATCACTTAGTCATTAAGGTCTCAAGAGCATGCCTTTGCTTTGTGTAGGCCATGAGGCCTAGTGGATGGAATTGCAGAATGTGTTTCCAGGTGGTATTGTGTGTGCATGCATGTGCTTTCAAGTCACCTGTCGACTTATGGTGACCTCATGAGTTTCATAGGGTTTTCTTTGGCCAGGAATCCTCAGAGGTGGTTTTGCCAGTTCCTTCCTCTTACAGCACCTGGAAGTAGTTGGCTGTGTCCCATCTAAGTACTAAGCAGGGCTGACCCTGCCTAGCTTCGAAGGGCACATAGGATCTTATACCTTTAGGGCAGTGGTTCTCAACTTGTGGGTCCCCAGATGTTTGTGGACTTCAGCTCCCAGAAGCCCCAGCCACTATGGTCAATGCTTAGGGCTTCTGGGAGCTGAAGTCCACAAACATCTGTGGACCCACAGGTTAGGGTATTTGGACCCATTGGTCCACATAAAATCATAGGAGCACCCCTTCCTCCATAATATAGGTTCTCCTCTCTCCCCACTGTCCCTTTAACTTCCTGGCCTGTGTGCAAATAGTTGTCTCAGCATGGCGTGGTTAAGATGCCCTCAGACGCACAAGCTGGTGACAAAACCCCTTCTGGAGCGGGAGCATGAGCCTCCCTGCGCCTCTCTTAGAGGCCTGCTGGCAGTTCTGGCCCGTTGCCCGCGGCCACTCCCGCCTCTCTCCGTCGCCGCTGCAAGATCGAGGTCTCCAGGGGGCAGTGGCTCCAAGCCGTTTGGCGGCGGAGCCTTCTGTTCCTGTTTGGCAGGCTAGCTGGCAGGGCAGAGCGTTGTGGCAGCCCAGGTCTTCCTCTCCGCGAGTCACACACATGATCCCCTTCTCCCCATTTTCCCTCTTTCCCTCCCTCCTCTTCCCAGGAGCTGTTCTCTTCCCAGAGCTGTGGGAGGCCAGCCTTCTCTGACTCCCGAGCTGTGTACTCTCTCTGTTTTCTAGCTCTGAAGCTGGATGGCAGCCCAGAATTGGGGAGGAGGAGTGTGTGTGTGTGTTGTTAATCTCTCAATGGGCAAGAAGATTGGTTTCCAGCCTCCACTCGCCTCCCTTCCAGCCCTCTAGGAGATCCCCTCTGGGGAGCTGTGAATGGAAGTTCAAAATCTTCCTTCTGGTCTTTGCTATAGGGACAGCAAGAAGGCGGGGCGAGGGTGAGGCAGGAGGATCTATGGCAGGAGTGGGCAACTGCAGCAGTGAGTCTGGGGGTCAATTCCCTGCTCTGGATAGCCTCTGGGGTCCACATGGACAGGCCCAAATGCCAGCAACCCTCCCTCCAAAAAATCCCCAAACCAGAAGTAGATGAGAGTCCACTTCTGGTTTTGTAAAAAGAGTTGTTGTTAGCTGTGTCATGGTTTGAATGTTGGACTAGGACACTAAGGTTGGACTAGGACACTAGAATGTTGGACTAGGACACTAGCTGTGTCATGGTTTGAATGTTGGACTAGGACACTAGTTTGACACTGCTCTGCCGTGGAAACCCACTGCGTGACCTTGGGCAAGTCACACTCTTTCAGCCTCAGAGGAAAGCAAAGGCAAACTCCCTCTGAACAAATCTTGCCAAGAAGACCCCGTGATAGGTTCTCCTTAGAGTTAGAAGTGACTTGGAAGCACACAGATATGAGCAGAGAAAGAGAGGGAGAGAGAGAGGGAAAGGTGGAAAGGCAATTCGATCTGCTTGGAGTTTTGGCGGAGAGGTGTGTGTGGTCTGTCCCTAGAACCAAGGGAGTCACCTCACAGCAACACCTCTCCATCCCACCTTCCACCCATGCTTGTGAGGTGGGAAAAGTGCAGGGGCTCGAGGCTGAGCTGTCTCCTTGGCACTCTGACCTTGTCCTGCCCAACCAGTCTGTGGTTGGCAAGACTGGTGCCACTCAGAGAATGAGAGAAGCACAGAGGAAAATGCAGCACCCCATTGCTTAAGGGCCCAGGAGCACAGCTCTTTTCCTGGAGACTTTCTCAGAAGAGCCATATGTGGGTGAGGGCTGTCTTTCTTTCTTTTTCTCAGCTCAGACCACCCAGGTTTCTTTCTGCTGGGCTCTCCTCCCCCCATTACCTGCTGTCTTCCAGCTCTTTCTCCTAGATTCTTATCTCTGGGTTGCCTGCCAAGGATGGCATCCCCTGTGATGCTTCCCCCCAGTCACCCAGAATTCCCTCCTGACATCCCGTGGGGGCCTTTCCTCCCTTGACCCGCTATTTGCTCAGCTAGCTGAACTCCCCAGGGCTTGGCTGCCTTTCTTCCCCTCTCCGTCAATCCTTTTTGAAGTTCAAAATCCATTTAAGTCAAGAGGAGGGAAAGTTATTGCCTCTAAAGCCCCTTGCGTTGAACAGTAAATCCTCTTTACTGCTTCGACACAGCCTCTTAGCACCGCTGCAGCGAGGGGGGGTCGTGCCGTGGGACTCTCCCAGGTTGGAAGCAGGTCTGGGAGGGAGGGGAAGAGAGAGGTTTTGGGGAAGGGAGGGTTTTTGGAAAGGATCCTGGACAAGGTGTGTTAGCAAGGCTTGTGGGAAGGAGGAGGGGTCGGCTGCCCTCTCCAGAAGCATCCCAAATGTCCTTCTGCTGGCTTGGGCCTCCTCTTTGGAAGGATTACTCTGATCCCATAAGCAGCCCATGCAGAGGAAGCGATATTTGTTTCTTAGAAACCTAGAATTGAAAGATACCCCCAGGGGCCATCCAGTCCAACCCCCTTCTGCCATGCAGGAAGACACAATCCAAGCATTCCCTCTGACAGATGGCCATCTAACTTCTCTTTAAAAACCTTCAAAGAAGAAGATTCCTCCACACTCCCAGGGCAGCAGCATATGTGATGCGTCGAAGTTCACCTAGTGGGTTACCATGACCAAATGGGGAATCAAACCCTGGTCTCTGAGGTCGTAGTTCAACACTCAGATCACTACATTAATTAGGTTAATTTGGCTCTGTAGGTCAGTATGGTCTCTTGATTTAAGCTTGGGGAGATTAGTTTTGTGCACTGCAGCTCCCAGAATCCCCAAGCTGGGTTCTACTGGCCTGGAGATTCTGGGAGTTGCACTTAAAGTGACTTTCTCAAGTTCTGCTTCTGATCGGCAGTGATTCCTCAAGGGTTTGTGTAGAGCAATATCTGAGCCTGGCACATCTTCCTCTGCTCGATCCTTTTAACTGGAATTACCCGGAACTGGACTAAAAGCCTGTGGCCCCTTCCAGACATTTTTTGTGTATAGCGTTTAAGTTAGTGAAGGAATTGTCAGAAGCACCTCTGAGTATTCCTTGCATAAGAAAACCCTGTGAAATGCATGGTGTCGCCATAAGTTGATAGACAACTTCAAGTCACATAAACACACCTGGTCTTTTATGGAAGTTTAGTACTTTGGCTAATTTGGGATGAACTCGTGACCACTGTTATCCAGCAAATCATACACTTGAGTGAGCAGTTGAGCTTGTTTTCCCACATTCAGAGTCAGCGCTTTTGATGTGCTCAGAGGCAGTGCTGGAAGGCTGAAGGTTGGGTGGTTTTGAACTGCAGTCCACAGAGAAGGAAAAGGGCTGCAACTGGAACAACTCTTACATTCAGCCTTGCTACAAACCTATCTGGTTTGGCATCGGGACCAGTACCTGTTTGCCACTCTCACTGTGCCCTCTAGCCAGAGGAAAAGTATTGCTCTTACCCAGAATTCTCTTCCTCCATTTCCTGTTTTGCCAGAGGTCTGAGTTCCCATCCCTTCTTCCATATCCAAGCATCTTCTTTCCTGACCTCTGAAACCACAGGAACTTGATTTCCTCTTGCTAGACAACCTAGCTGCTGGAATCTGCAGAGTTGCTTCCTTGGAGACCTGCCACTCCCTCCTTGTCTACTTTTTGTTGTTGTTGGGTGCCTTCAGGTTGTTTCCAACCTCCAGTGACCCTCGGGCACATCTTGGGCACATCATACACTCTCAACCCCAGAAGACCCTGTGATAGGTTCACCTTAGTGTCGCTGTAAGTTGGAAACAGCTTGAAAGCACATGGCAACAACAAGGGTGAACCCATCAGGGAGTTTTCTTGAAGAGATTTGTTTGGAAGCGGGGGTTGTCTTTGACTTCCTCTGACTGCAAACCCTAGGATTCCATAGGATGTTGAAAGTGGAATAATAGCACTATAACAGTCTAGTGCGGAAATGGCCCCTGATTCAGAGCCATGTGGCATTAGATAGAAGGAGCTTGGCTCTCTCCTCTGTCCCCTGAAATTCCCAGCCTGCAATAAGTCTTCTCTTGTGTTTTAGCCCCTGTGGCCCTTTGTCTCCCGTCTCTTTCTGCCCTTCTCCTTCCCCATTTTGTTATCTCCCTTTCAAGCCCCGTGACCTTGTATGGGCACACTCTTTCTTTTTATTTGTCTCTGTGTTCCTACACAGCCAGCTTGCTAATCTTCCAAGCACACTCCTCCCCGTTCCTTCTTGCTTTCTAAGACTACCAGCTCCCAAAAATAATGGCATTAGAAGCTGAATCAAAAGAGGATGGCGAGGCAGGGGGGACAAAGAAAGGGCAAGTAGTTTTCTTTTTTTAAATGTGGTGATGCACATTCTGATATTAGTGTCCTGGTGTAGTTTCAAAATGAGTCCATGATGGAGGCTTCCTCTAGCTAAAGCAGAGAAGTTCATCTTTGTAGAAGGCTGAATCTTAAGGAGCAAGTGCTTCAAGCAAGAGGAATCTGAGGACCTGCATGGTTTTTCACCCTGTATTTACTTCCCCTGTTAGGGCCTTACTACCCTTAGAGCACCAGAATTTATCTGATCTTGGAAGCTAAGCAGGGTCAGCCCTGGTTAGTATTTGGATGGGGAACTGCCAAGGAATTCCAGGTGCTGTAGGCTATATTTTGGAGGAAAGAGCTGGCAAAGTCGTCTCTGAGTACTCCTTGCCTTAAAAAAACCCTCTGAGAGAGAGAGAGAGAAGAAGGAAATATAGGGCCTCCATGTCAACCCACCCCCTTTCCCTTTCCTTTCGGTGATCTGGTTTGGACTCTGGGTTTCCGCTCTCCCTGTCATGCCTCCATACCCTTCCCATAGACAAACACATTTTGATATTTGCAGGTTTTCCACTTTTGCAGGGGTCCTGAGCCCCTACGCCTAGCAAATGTGGAGGGCTTACTAATTGGACTGTGTGGGTTGTAGGGAGATTGCCTGGCACAGTTGCCTCTGTGTGTGTGGTGTGTGTAAATTTGATTTCTTTTCTCCAGAGCTGGCAATATTTAAATATTAATGCTCGCCTCTTAATTGCTGCGTTTGAAGCACTGTAGATTCAAGGGGAGTAGTCCTTGGTGGGGCGGGGTGGAAGGAGAGAGACTACCTCCTCCTCCTCCGTGCCAGTTAATTTTGTTTTCTAAGGGACTGTTTGTGGAGGAGAAATGTTTGTATATTTCCAGGAGGATTTGTCCAGCCCTGAGGAAAGCAGTGGGGTGGTGCAGCAGGCTGACTGGCAGGCCGGCAAGTAGGCACAGAGGGGGCCCGCCAGCACACACACATGTATACACACAAACACACACACAGCAAACAGTAAAAAGCCATGAGCAAGATCTTGTGCACACCCACACTCTCTCTCCCTTTCCAGTATCTCTTTGGCTGGGCTATCGTTCTCCAGGGAACACCATAAACCGATCAAGGCCTTTGCTTGTGCAAATTGCAGGGCCTGTTGACACAATCTGTTCGCCTCCAGGGAGATGAGCTTCTGTGCTCCCTTCGACCTCAGTTTTTCCTCCTCCTCCTCCTTTTTTTAGTGGGTGATGAGCAGGGAAAAGAAGTGAGTTTGGAGAACGGGGAGGGAGACAGAAATTGGGCTGTGCGGGATCAGGAGTTTCTGACTCCTTCTGGCGTTGGGGATAGGACGTGCTTCTCTCTGGCAGCGTGGCTCATTTCGATCAAGGAATCAGGTGGTCTGTCTCGCACCTCCCACCTGCAGGGGCTGCCCCAGTCCTCTGGGTTGGCTGCTAGTCATAGTCATGGAGTTTCCGTATGCTTCTGCCCATGTGGTTGTGATGACTTGGATGGAACATATGGTTTTCATGTGTATGTGTATACATGCATGTGCGTTTATATTGTTTTAGCTGCATGCTTTTACCTAGAATGGTCTTCTATTGCATGTTATTGCATATTGTTCTGTTTGCAAAATCATGCTGGTCTTTTGGCCATAATAAACATTTTAATTGAACACGTGAAGCCTCTGCAAATGCATAAGATAAATGTGGGGACGGTGAGAAGAGACAGGCCTTTCCGACCTGGCGTAAGCCGCTTTGACTGAATTCTAAGGAGGGGGAAAAAAAAGGGAAACAAAGAAAGCAGGAGAGGCAGCGATTAGATCCAGAGGTGGAGTATCTCTCTGCCATTTCATCATTACAGGCAACTCTAGTGGCCTTTACAAGCTTGTGTTGCAGTATTTATGGAGTTAGTAAAAAATTAACGTTCTAAAAGACAGTTGTAAAAGTTGAGAAAATGGACTCTTTCCGAAGACAACAGTGGGGGAAGGCCTCGCAAGACAGAAGCAACACTAGTAGTGCTTTATTGTGTATTAGTGTGTAGGTGTGTGGGGGGGCCATTGGGGTGAAGGATGGTATAGTTTTGTTTATTTACCATTGGGCAGATTTCTGGTAGTGCACTGCTGGGGAAAAAGCCAGTTCAGTGTACTGGTTTGGCTAGGGCTAGTTGGACTAGAAATCTAGGATACCAGGGTTTGAATCTTTGCTCACCCATGAAAGCTCCACGAGTGACTCTGGGCAAGTTACACTCTCTCAGCCTTCACCAAATCTTGCCAACAAAATCCTAGGATAGGTTGCCAGAAGTTGGAGTCAACTTGATGGCATCTAACAACACTTGAGATAGAATCACAAGAGGACACTGAGGTCAAAAGGAGAATTTGTACTTTTTTAATTAAAAAGCCCACCTTATTTGTCTCACAATGTCCTCTTGGGCTCCAGTGCAGTCCCCAAACACGCTTCTGTGTCCCCTAGGGCAGTGGTTCTCAACCTGTGGGTCCCCAGATGTTTGTGGACTTCAGCTCCCAGAAGCCCCAGCCACTATGGTCAATGCTCAGGGCTTCTGGGAGCAGAAGTCCAAAAACGTCTGGGGACCCACAGATTGAGAACCACTGCCCTAGAGCGTGTTTAGGGGCATTTGGTGGGGGATTATTTTTTTTATGTGAAAGAGGGGGTGGCAGCCCTTCAAGGTCTCAAGCGGGACTAATGGGGCCTCCTCATCTTCCACAGTTGCCCACCCCCTGGTCTAGAGCTTGTTTTTACTTTGCAATAACAGTTACAGTATTCACCAGTTGTTTTGCACCATTTTCCTTTGCTAATTTTGGAGCATGGCTTTTATGAAGCTGAAATGATGCTCTTTTTAAACTTGAGTTGTAATACTCCCTCCCCATCTGTCTACTGTAAGAAAAAAAATAAACATTTGGCTTGTATTCTTGGGATGCTGGATTTTGCACCTAACTCTGCACCTTTGCAAAGCTTTGGAAGGTGTAAAGCAGGACTTTCCAAACCATGTGCCATGACACGTTAGTGTGTTGCCTGAAATGTGTAGATGTGTCACCTACAATCTTGGAAACTTGTGTTATTATTTATAAATCATATATTTTTAAAAATATATGAAAGGCTTTTATGAGATATGTTGTGTCCCCATACATTTTGTTATTACAATGTATGTATGTGTCTGTATCTCTTATAAGGGGTTAGTTTAACCTCTAGTTTGCTAGTAAAACTGAATTGCTATGTTGCGAAATGATGCATGTCTAAGAAGTGTGTCACCAACATGAAAAGTTTGGAAAGCTCTGGTGTAGAGTCCCACCAAGCCATACAATAAAACAGGACTTGGATGGTGATGTCTTCTCAGGCATGCGCCTCCGTTGCCTCTTGAACCTCACCCTGGCCTCTTGCAGATAGCAGAGGGTTAATCTGGGCCTGCCTTCTCCTTGCCTTCCCGCTTTTGTTACAGCCGGGCTGACTGGCAGCTTCCTCTTATAAACTCTGGCGTGTCTGTCACCTGCTCCGGGCAGGCGGTGCTGCCGCTGTTGCTCTGTAGTCATGCCAAGTGGCAGGCAGGCAGGCAGGCAGGCAGGCAGCTTCTTGCTTGCTCGCGGTGGCTTTGGCTGCCACCTCCCTCCTCCCCTCTTCCTTTCCTCTCTCTCCTTTCCTGCTTGGAACAGTTGCCCCCGGGGCATCGCGACCTCAGCAGGTGTTTCGGAGAGCAAGCTTGGAGCCTGTTGCCACACGTCAGGCAGCTTGCGCGCTCTCTCTTTCTCTCTCTCACACATTCTCTTTTTCTGACTCTGACCTCTGGGACTCCAGTAGTCCTGCGTTCTGTCCCTCAGCAGCCTGGTTTGCTCTCTTCCCTCTGTGTCAACATGGCAGGATGCCCAGCCTGGTACGGCAAGTGCAGGCCCAGGAAGAACCAGGCTCCCTCTTGGCTTCAGCCATTTTATATCAGCAAACGCCCTGCTGTGAATCGGTTAGCTCCAAGGGCAGGGCTGGGTCCAACGGCTTAGGGCTTAATCTCAGACCTTTAGATGTGCAGAGCTTGGGTGTGTGTGTATCTGTGCTGAATCCTCAAATGATAGTGTCCAACATGTGCGAAACCCAAATAGTTCGGTGTTTTGGGATTTTTTCCCCCCAGCAATGTCCAGGAGATGGGCTTGATTTTTGACTTGTTGCTTCTTCTTCTTGTCGTGTGTACCTTCAAGTCATTTCTGACTTATAGGGCAACCTCAAGGCAACTCTGTCACAGGGTTGTCTTGGCAAGATTTGTTCAGAGGGAGTTTGCCTTTGCCTTCCTCTGAGGCTGAGAGAATGTAACCCCGGTCACCGGGTTTCCATGGCCAAATGAATATTCAAACCCTGGTCACCAGAATCATAGTCCAGTGTTCAGCCACTACACCATCAAAACAGTAGCTTGGGAAAGCCTGATTTCTGTGCTAGCAGCAGTTAATCAAGGGAAGTGATGTCCTGTGGGGAGATTAGACAAATAAAGTTTTGCATTGGAACCATGAGGGCATCTAGAAGATCCCCACATTTCCTGCCATAGTGGTGGACAGGAGGAAGTCCTCATATTGGTGTCAAAGGTATGGATTAGTGGAAGTCTTCACATTTGGTGGGAGAAGGTTTCAACTTACTTTACCTTAAGGTGAAGATATCACAGGGTTTTCCTGGCAGGATTTGTTCAGTGAGAATTTGCTTTTGCCTTCCACTGAGGCTGAGACAGTGTAATGTGCCCAAGGTCCACCAGTGGGTTTCCATGGCTGAGTGGGGATTGAAACCTTGGTTTCCCAAAGTCCTAATATAATTTTCAAATGACAATGCCATGCTGGTGTTCAGTTGAAGCTGACGTGGTAAACATTAACAGCAGCCAACAATAGGGAATGGTCCTTGCCAAAAGGAGCTTTTCCAAGTCCTACTCTGTTCCCGTTTCTCTGTGTGTGAGTCTTTCTGGCACTCTTGCCCTGGAAAGAGAAGGGGTAAGGCAGCCTTGGCTAGACCCTCATTTACCACCCTGTACCATCATGGAGGACAACAGTGCATGTGAAAGGGGTCCAGGAATCTTCATGGACCACAAACTGAACATGAGTCAGCAGTGTGATGCGGCAGCCAACAGAGCCAACGCGATTCTCGGTTGCATCAATAGGAGTATGGTGTCTAGATCAAGGGAGGTAATGGTACCACTTTATTTTGCTTTGGTCAGACCTCATCTGGAATACTGTGTCCAATATTCTGGATGTTCTGGGCACCTCATTTCAAGAAGGATATGTACAAGCTGGAGTGTGTCCAGAGGAGGGCGACCAAAATAGTAAAGGGTCTGGAAGCCATGAAGCTCTCTGAGGAACAGCTTAGGGAGCTGGGTAGGTTTAGTCTGCAGAAGGGAAGGTGAAGAGGGGACATGATAGCCATGTTTAAATATTTGAAGCGATGTCATGTTGAGGAGGGAGCGGGCTTGTTTTCTGCTACCCCAGAGACTAGGACAAGGAGCAATGGACTCAATCTGCAGGAAAGGAGATTTCATTTAAACCTCAGGGTCCTGATGGTCAGAGCTGTCCAGCAGTGGAATCTGCTGCCTCAATGAAGTGTGGTGGAGTCTCCTCCTTTGGAGGTCTTCAAGCAGAGACTGGATGACCGTCTGTCGGGAGTGCTTTGGTGTGAATTCCTGCATGGCAGAAGGGGGTTGGACTGGATGGCCCCTGGGGTCTCTTCCAACTCTAGGATTCTGTGATCTGGCCTTGTTGGCTGACAGTGTGGTTTCTCCGTGTTTTCTTCTTCAACAAGAGTGGCTTCTCTCTCCTACTCACCCCCTCCTGACAGCCACCGCCGCTGCCTCCCTGGCCGAGTTCCACCTTTCCTCTCCCTCTGCCTGGCTGGGAAGAGACAAGCAGGACCTGGCGCCTGGCTCCCATTAACCCTGAGGTGAGACTGGGCCTCGTGCCAGGGAGGCTGGAAGCAAGGAGTAACGCCTCTCTCTCTCTCTCTCTCTCTCTCTCGCCCCAAACCTGGAGACGCTTAGCTGGTCAGTGAGGTTAATTGGGAGCTGGGAGGGCCCTCCTCCCTCTCCCCTTCCTTCCCTCCCCACTTCCCCACCTCCAGGAGTGGAGCTACCCGTCAGGTGAAGGTGGCACCTTGGCACTGGCTCTCGGCCAGACACAAAACAGGACGCCGGCGCAGCTTTCGCTGTGGTGCTCTCCCCAGGGGCATTGGCTGGCAAAGGCTTTTATACCAGGTTGGTTTGTGTACAGATCCACCTGGCAGGTGCCTTTCCGACAGCGCGCTGTGGGGCGGGGTTGGGTTAGGGGTCACCTTTCAGACCTGGATGAATTGGTGGTTTTAATTCAAGATCAGCCCTTTGGAAGATCTCTGGAAGAGTTAAAACCCCTTGTAGACTTTTTGAGGAAAGAGAAAGATGACCTGATTGTTGTTGGATTTGACTATTAGTAGCTGAAAGAAAGAAGTATGCAGTAGGGAAATGAGAGAGGTTGAAACAAGGCTATTGCGTGTAACTGTTGATAAGCAGATTGAAAGTTACTCTTTCTTTTTTTGCTTATTCTTTGTTTTCTGTTGAAAGGCACTTTGTCGTTTAAGTTGTAGACAATGTTTTTCTTTGTTGTATTTTGTTAAAACTTTTTTTTTTTTAAAGGTGGGGTTACTTTTCAGGAGAGGGAAAGAAGACAGCGGAACACAGAGGGTGCTCTGTGGTTCTGGCATCTGCCGAACAAACGCTGCTCTTCTGGTGGAAAGCTGGCGTGGCGGATGGGGAAGTCTGAACTAGGTTTTTCTGTCTGTATGAGGGTGTTTCTATGGGAGCAGTTTTATACCTGCCATTGAAAGGTATCAGTATAGAAGCAGAGGTTTCCTATCTTCATTTTATTGTTGTTGCTGTTTGCCATCAAAGTGATTTAGGATTATGAGCACACTATGGGTGAGAGTTCGTCAAGAGCCTTGATCATCAGCTGCCATGGTCAGGTTTTGCAAACTCAATGCAGCCATGACTTCATTGATTCAGCCTATCTACCTGTAGTGCAAGAGCCAGCATGGGGTAGTGGTTTGAACATTGGACTATGATGCTGGAGGTCAGGGTTTGATTCCTCACTCAGCTGTGGAAACCCGTTGGGTGACCTTGGGCATGGCTCACACTCTCAGCCCCAGAAAACCCCATGATAGGGTCGCCTTAGGGTCTCCTGGAGTTGGAAACATTGAAGGGACACCACAGTGTCAACAACCTGCAATGCTACCCTCTTGAGTAGGCCTTTCATCCTCAGCATCACTCCTTCCTCAGTTTGCTGTGTGGCCTACTTTGTAGGACTGTCGTTAGGCTAACTGAGAGTATGTTGTCTTTAAATTCTCCGGAGTAAATAGCAACAACAATAATATAAATAGGAAATAAAGGCTAATTAGTCCTGTTGCAACACTTACACATTCATTCCTGAAATAAAGCAAATTTTGCCCCTATAAGGGTTTACTGTTTGTCCTCTAGGGGGAGGGATGGTAACAGCCATGTTTGATGTGTTGGTGTCTCTAGGGCTTATTTCAAAATTTTGCACCCCATAGCCTTGGGAAATGGCTCAGGAGCACCCCCTGCTGGAACATCCATATATCACAATATTCTGTCTTTGGTGGAGGGAGGCCTTCTTGGAGGAAGTACGGATGTTTGAGGTGCGAGGTGAGAGGGGGATGAACTTTTCTCTCCTAATGTCTGCCTTGGCAGAAACATTATTCCATCATGGCCTTTTCTAAGTCAGTGAAATGCATTAGATGGACTTGAGTGTTGGACTATGACTCTGGAGGCCACGATTCGAATCCTCACTCAGCCATGGAAACCCCACTGGGTGACCTTGCGCGAGTCACATACTCTCAGCCTCAGAAAACCCTGGGATAGGGTTGGCTTGGGATTGTTGTAAGTCAGAAGTGAGTTGAAGACACACTGTAAGGGTTGGAGCCTGTGACTAAGTCCTCACAGGATTCCGCCTGCATGGGTCCAGAGTCGACACAGGATCCAGCCCAGTGCCTCAGACCCAGCTGGCTGCTGTGATGCAGGGCAGCTGGAGCAGCCAGCAGCCAGCTATGTAAGTGCTGGGGTTACTCTGCAGCCTTTGTCGCAGTGACATGGTCTCCAGCGTTGCCTGTAACTCTCCTGTGTGCCCTGACCTGCCTCTGGCCTCGTGTTTGCCTGTTGGCCAGAGAGACCCTGTTGCTTTGGGCTCTTGTGCTCTGACCTCCTGCCTGTCTCCTGGACCTGCTATTTGCCTCTGGCCCCCTGGACTCTTGCTTCCTGGAGGACTGCTGCCTTGGACTCTTGTTGTTCCCTGACCTGTGGCATCCTGACCTGGCACCCATCCCTAGGCCCGGCCCTGGTGCTTGTACCAGATGGCCCTTGCTGCCCATACCTTGGACCCTGACACACACACCAATAACAACAAGGCTTTAGGAACTCCAGGGCAGTGAGTTACAAAGAGGTGTCAAGACTATGATATGGGAGGCCTGCGTTGCAGGTCATCTTGTTACAGATTCATTGATTTTGCCTCAGGAGTGAGCCACCCCCAGCCTAGTTTCCCTCATAATCCTACTGGGAGTGCAGGCCGGTTCATTCAGTGTTCCCACCCTTTGCACTGAAGTGGGTCACCTCAAGAAGAGGGGCCTGTTTGCTCCTCGGAGCTTGATTGTGGGAGTCTTTCTCTTGTGTCCGCAGTCGAGGCTCTCTGGCAGCTTTTAGAAAGGCATGAAACCTCTGTTTCCTGCCATGTCTTGCTTTTCATCTGGTTTGATGTTCTGTTGGAACTCTGTTGCATATCATTGTAGACTTTTGTAACTTGTTGGTGTGTTTGTTTCATTAACTTGGGTGCCATGTGCCGTGTGAATGGCATGCCATGCAAAAGTACACATGGGGTAAATAATAATGCAAATGCCCAAATGAAAAAAAAAATTAAAAGAACAAGAGGTGTGTTTTGTTCAGTTCATCTCCTCGTTTGACTGCCCTGGTGCTTAAGAGAGCAAATAGCAAGCCAGATAGGTGGGTTCGTTCAAGTCATATCTTGGAGGTCAGGCTGACATGGCGCCAATCCCTGTAGTTCCTCCCAGGCTCCACAGATAGGAGCAGCCTCGGATGGAGTCTCAGCCAAAACCAGTCACCCCACTGGATTAAACCAGAGGCAGCTGTGGGTCAGTCCAGTTCTGTTTTGCGCACTGTGCCTCTGCCATGCCCAAGTACAGCTTATGTCCACCTGCAGGGCTGGGAGAGGGGATGGGTGGGATGTCCAGTCTTGCACATTTTATAGTCTATAAACTGGTGTGGCAATTAAACGCTGAGGAGACGTGACTCGCTAGAAAAGACAGTAATGCTTGGGAAGGTGGAAGGTAATAAGAAAGAGGAAGGCCACATTACAGATGGGTAGGCTCAAATCAAGGAAGGCATGTCCCTCAATCCACAAGACCTAACCAGGGCAGTTGGTGGCAACTTGGATGTCTCCCACCCATAGGTTGCTGTAAGTCGATGGCAGTTAAGAACGACAAGGTTTGCAACAGATAGATCTCAGCTTGGAGGAAGTGGAGCAGGGTGGGTTGGGTTGCCCTCCCTCAGTCTTTCCTGGATCTTAATTCTTACGGGCAAGTTTAGTTTTCCCCGTATAACAAGCCGATGGCTTAGGGTCAAGCTGTAGATTCATAACTTGGCGAGGAGGCATTTCATAACAATAAAGGTGTCTGGCTTCTGACTGGGTCGTTTTTTATTCTGAGCCTTTCTCCAGCTTCCTCTTCCCTCCCCCTTCTTTTTCTCTCTCCCCCAGCTCCAGAGCTGGATTTACTGCAAGGGGAATATTTTTTAACATGCCCTGAAGCGAGATGCCAGTGCTGAGCGCTCTCTCTCTGTTTCTCCCCTTTTCCTCCACCTCCTCCGCTTATCTGTCCCTCCACTCCTTGCTCAGCCCCTCAGCTGAAATGTTTACCTCCCAACTCCTCTGACAGTTCAAGCCGTCTTGTGAAGCAGGGGTTATTGAACTGCGAATGTTATGACATTACATTCTTGTGTCTGTGCTTTCAAGATGCGCGACGCAGCCGGAATGATAAGCAAGAGCTTTCTGGCTTTAAGGCTGTCTCTTCTCTCCCCCCACCCCGTCTCTGTGCTTTATTCCTCCCCTGGCTCAGATCTGCTTTCTTCATCCTCCAGGGAAACTGATAACATTCCTCAGCATTTTCAGGTCTCCCCCTGACTTTTTTCCCCCTTGCTTCTCGTTTCTCTCCAAAAGCTGGAGAGAAGTGGCAGGTCAGAGGAGAAAAAGAGTTGAGAGGGAAAATACAGGCTTGGAAACCAGTGTGTCCCAAGTGTGGTGCTCGCTCTCTCTTTCCTCTAGCAGAGAAAGTTCTGTTTTTTTTTTAAAAAAGGGTGATGAGCCAAGCTCAGCTTACTCAGGTCTCACGAGAGGAGAGAGGAATCATCTATGGCTAAAATGCAGCTGTGTGTGTTGAATGTTGGATGGGAGGCCATCTCAGGGGTGTCACCGGTCCTCCTCCCTCAGTCTTCTCTGCTGATGTGCTGTAAAGGGCCCAAGAGGTGCCCCTTGGTGCATTTTCTATGGTGCATGCTGCAGTACCTGCAAAAATAATGATGCTCCACATGACTGCTGAAATTCCTCGGGTAGGCCAGTTCTGACTGAAAGCAAAAGGCATCCTAGTTCCAGTTGCTGAGCTCACGGGTACTCTTCGTCGTCATAGCCTGCACCCCTTGGTGTCTCCCGCTGCCCGACCTGTGCCTGTGTTTTTCTGCTGTGGATGACTACAGATTTCAAAGCGTGCCCCACATAACATTGGAGATCCATTGTTCATCCTGCATCGCCCATAGAGTGGATGGCTTTGGATATGCAGTTTAGACATAACAGTTCTTAGCTCCCTTGTACGCTTATGCAGCTTGTAAAGATCTCTCTGCCCACAGGGGTACAGCGTGCAGGAATATTTGTCACTGGATGAACATTGTTGTTATTATTCTTCAGTGATGATATTTTTATCAGTTGCATTGCCTGGAAACTCTGGTGGGTTGAAAGCTGATAAATGCCTTGAATAAATAAAATGTGTTGTTGTTGTTGTTGTTGTTACTATTATTAGGAAAAGCTGAGTGTACTTATGACTTTTTCCAGCATTGCATCTGTAGGTATCAGTCCTGCTGCTGTGAGTTTGGAGATATCACTGGCACCTTCCTCTTTGATGGTTTGGAAATAGTTGTATTGCTGGTTGCTTGGCCTGACATGTTGCCCCAGGAGTCTGCTCTGAAAAGCAGGTTTCTAATTTTTCAGTGGTTCTCCAGTCCTTGGAAAATAATGAATAAGGAAAGGACAAGTCAACCATGCCTCCGCTGGAGGGCAGCAACACGCTTAGCCAGTTAGGCAAGCAGGCCTGGTGGCTCAGAGATAAGTATTACCCAATTGCCAAGGTCCTTGTGGAAGGTTTAACTTAACATATTGGCCAGACCTAATGGCAATTCCAGGAGTGGGCAAGAAGAGATCACCTGCTTGTTCATTGTATGTGGCATCTGAAACGGCAGGGGGAGCACATGACCCATGCATGCATTTTTGAGAACTGGGGTATATGAAGATTTTTGAAGGTGAAATGGCTGCACCTTTATGCACAGCCAGAAATTAGAACAAATAAATGAGTCCAGGAGCACCCCAAGCCCGAATTCTCCATAGAAACCGAGATGATGAAGCTGAGACTGTTGCGCTTTGGTCATAACATGAGAAGACACGAGTCTTTAGGAAAGAAAATGATGCTTGGCGAGGTAGAAAGCAGTAGGAAAAGAGAGAGGCTCCGCTAGAGGTGGATTGACTCCATCAGGGAAGCAACAGCTGCCTGGGTTTGCAAGACCTTAGCAGGGCTGTTGATGACCAAGGCTCTTGGAGCTCACTCACTTAAGGTCTCCGTAAGCTGAAGTCGACGCGATGACAGTTAACAACGACATCAATAGCAAAGAAGTGTGCATTTCTGCTGTGAGTGGGGTGCAGTCTCCCCCCCATCTTTTTGGTGAAACCAAACCAATTACATTGCAACATAAGTGCTGGCTGTTTTGGCTTGTGCCAAAACGCTCTTGAAATTCTCTCCCTTCTTCTTGTTTTCCGATATGATCACCATTTAGTCTCAGTCTCTCTCTCTCTCTGTGTGTGTGTAAGTGCAGGGAGATGGATATCGGAGTAGGCCTGCAAAGGATCTTCCCGAATCGCCTTTGACAAGCCTGGAGGGGCTGGCCTGGGTGGTGGTACAGCTTGGTTTACTAACATAAACCACATGTGTGGATGTGTGCAAAAAGAAAAAGGGGGAGAGAGAGAGCACAAGAAGAAAGGGTGGGGAGGGTGGGAGAAGAGAGACCAGAAGGAGAGAGAGAAAGACGGGATCAGAGACCACAAAGAAAAAAAGAAAGAAAAAAGAGGTCAAGTCCTGGGAAATTAAACGTTCATAAACGTCGGCCGGAGAGCGGCTGGGCGAAAGTAGGCCAGAACCATTAAATCTCATTAAAGTTTCATACCTATCAGTGCCACTTCAGGCAGGCCTTGGACATTGCTTTAATTTGATGGGTGTTAAGGGAGAATTATCAAATAATTGTGCCAGCTGGGGACTCGCTTTTATCACGTTATGTGGAAAGTACTTGCAAGCTTTGTAGCAGACATCAAAACCAGCTTGGGAGAGGTGGTATTGTTCTAAGGGAGAGTTGGCATCACAGGACCTCCTGTCCATCCTCTTTTTTGTCTCCCCCTCTCCCCATACCTGCTGCTTGATGAGGGTAGAAGGCCTTCTTTTAGCACTGCTGGTGTTGGTTGCCTGGCTGCTTCCTTGGTGCTTGGCAGACTGGAAGGGATTCAGGTTGCAAAGGATTGTTTGAGCCAGCCTGGTGTAGTGGTTTGAGCACTGAACTAGGACCTTGAGGACGTGGGTTCGATTCCCTGCTCAGCATCACACACTCTCAGCCCCAGAAAACGCAGTGATGGGTTCACCTTAGGGTGTCATAAGTCAGAAACAAGGTGCACAACAACAACAAGCAAAAGGTTGTTTGCTGAAAGGATATGTTGGATGATAGCCCTGGGAGTTGCGTCCTGTCCCATCGTTTTGCTTTCCCTTTCTGCACGTAGCATGGCTCATTTGCTGGAGTCACCTGAGGCCTCTTGTTCCGGAAGCACTGCTTACACTGAGCCTGCTCTGATATCCTCTGGTGCCATTGTGTGGTGTGTGCTGCACATGGACATAGGTATGAAAGGAGGAGAAAGAAAGAAAGACCAGTTGGTAATGGATGTTCTTGTGGATGGGGTTGGAGATCAGAGGCTTGGACCTGCACCTTGGAGAGAGGAGGCTGAGATTTGGCCAACGCTGCTCCCTGGATTCTGGATGTTCAGGTCTCACCGGGTTCTCACGTTTAGGAATGGCTGAGAATAGAGATGTGTCATCTCGACCCCATGATTCCAAGACTCTTCATTCAGCATCAGTCTGTTTGTCCATCCAGACCAGTATTCTGTGCACTGACTGCCAACAGCTCTCAGAGGCAGAGGAATCTCTTTCCCACTGCTTGCTTCTGCTTGATCTATTTAACTGGAGACCTTCTGCAGGCAAAGCAAGTGCTCTGTCCTCATCAGTCTAGCTAGGGGGGCTTCCTGGAGAAAGAGTGAAGGCTCTACACTAGCCAGAAGAGAGGTTTGGAAAATTTGCTGCTTTGGACTGAAACCCTCATATCTTGGCTAGGTGTGGAAGCTGGAGTATTATAGTCCAAATGAGTAATTTTCCCAAGATCTGGGTTAGATACACCAACTAACTTAAGAAGCTGGCCTTTGGGTTTCTCCCTTTTTCCTCCTGCTTGCTGCCTGTAAGGCTAGGCTTCTCCTCTGGCACTTGGCCCCAGGGCCCTGAGATGCACCTTCTTGTTCCAGGTCTGGATTCAAGTTCGACCACTGTCCTAGAACAGGTCATTTCATCCAAAAAGGGGTACTGGACCCAATGATTTCTTGGTTCCTGCCCCCGGTGATTGGCAACGTTCTGCAGAGAACGAACACATTTTGCAAATTCATTCTGCAAATGCAGAGAGTGAACATGCATACCTCTAGGTGGTATGTGTGTGTGTGTGCACGCGTGCTTGTGCGCATATGAGAGAAAGAGTTGTGTGTGTGTGTGTGTGCGTGCTGAGGGAGAGAGAGCACATCACAGCGTGAAGTGGCTCTTCTTCTTTTCTCTCTTCCCCATTTGTCATCCCCTGGAGGAGTCTGAACAAATTGAGGCAGGCTCCTGTCGCTGCTTAAACGCTGATGCTGAAGCGGCTGCTGGTGGGGGGAATGGCTGACACATCTGGAAGGCTTTTAAAGCGCAGCAAAGCAAATTGCAGCCTGGAGCATTGACGGTGGCCCACGTGATGGGCTCCTGGCTGCAGATGGCCAGCGTTCCTGCTGTCTTTTGTAGCATTTCCTAGCATGGGGTGGGGGAGAGGATTTTGCCCTGTGATAGTTCTGTTTGTTTCTGTTCTATAAGGGCGGGGAGAACCCAACATTTAAAATCCTGTTCTGTTGCATATAGGAAAATCATGTTCCCATAAAAGCTTCCCTATATAGGTGGCTTAAAGTCAGTTACTATGCCTTGCCCTGGTGAGAAAGTTCACCTTTTGGGGGCTACAGCTCCCCAGTCCCCAACCAGCATGCTGTCTAGGGGATTCTGGGGGCTATAGTCCAGAAAAGAGATCTTTCCCAAACTTAGGCAGTGCCCAAATTCAGGTCTTGTAAGAGCTGCTTTGTATAGATGGTTGAAAGTCAGTTCTTATTACTGCCGCTTGCACTTACCAGAAAGTTCCCTCTTTTTAGACTACAGCTCCCAAAGTCCCTCAGCCAGCATTAAATTAACATTAAATTGTACAACCAACGGCCATTGGGGCACACTTCAAGTGACAGTGAGAATATTGGGGTCTAAAGAGAGGCCGCTTCTAAAATAGTGATCTTGTGATCAGTCTTGGAGGGCCTTCCAGCCAAACAAGACAGCAGGGTGGGTGGAAGGAAATTGAACCCACAGTTTTGCTGCCCTCCCTCAATGTTATCTTGCATCACCTTGTGTCCTCAGAATGCTTTTCAGTCTATTTCTTAAGTGTGGGTTTGCTTTTACATTTGACCCTTAAAAGGTCTGCATTGGATCACGTCAAAAAACCTGTCTAGCCCAGCTTTCCGTTTACACAGTGGCCAGCCAGTAAGCCAACAGCATCCTCCCTCTCATGTTCCTCAGCAACTGATATACAGAGGTGTAGAGTTGTAGTCGCTTTGTCGAGAGCTAGCATGATGTAGTAGTTTGAGCCTGAAGACCTGGGTTTGGTTCCCTGCTTGGCCATGGAAATCCACTGAGTGACCTTGGGGACATCAGACACTCTTAGCTCCAGAAAACCTTGTGATAGGTTTGCCTTAAGGTTGCTTTAAGCTGGCAATAATTTTAAGACACACCACAACAACAGGCTCCTTTATTCTGGGACATGTTGCAGCTAATGCTAGCAGCCATTGATGGCTCCATCCTCCATAAAATTAACCAATCCCCTGAGTAGACAGTTGCAAGTACATCTTGTAGCAGTGAGTTCCACAGTTTAACTCTGCAGTATATGAACAAGGGCTGTCTTTTAGCTGTCTACCATTTAGCTTTAGTGGCTGATTCCTGGTATGATGAGAGAAGAAGAAAAAAGCTACACCCCTCTGCTTTGAGCATGGTTGTAGTTTGCATATGCTTTATTACCTAAATGAGTATTTCTATGCTTGGGACATAGCTCTAGACCACAACTTCCAGCCTTCCCCTTCCCCACCAACCAGGACAGCCATTTGCTTTCAGGGCTAAGCATTCTGGGAGTTGTAGTCCAAATGTAATTCTGCAGGATGTTTCCTGCACACTTTCACAACAGGTTTATTTATGAGCACTATTCTCTTCTCACCTGTTTTCCTGGGGAATAACTTCTCTATGATGTTGCTTCTTTGCATTTGCTTCCAACCCTGTCATATCTCGGGACGATCAAAACCTGTCTGCGCAAGAGAGCAACTACATGCCTGGTCTGTGTGAGTTTTATGTTTGACAGATGTTTCAGCTGATCCCAGTTTGGATTTCTATTTAATTTTTTCCTCCTCTTTGCTTTTTTTGCAAGCGATAAAAAGTCCCAATTTATAGAGGATTAGTGCCGGGTTGTTAGTCTTGATTTTATTAGATTATAGGGCATCAGGTTGTATTCTGATGAAAAGGGAACAGGCTGAGAAGGGAGTGGAGCTGAGGTCTTATGAATTATTCACTGTCCCCTGATTTCACATTATTCTCTCCCTGATACTTTTACAACCTGTCTGTAAATAAAAACATCCTACATTATTTATAGGGGTGGGCCTGAACCTGTGTCTGGGATTTACTGTGGCTGTTACTGAGGAGCGTTTCTTTAATGAGGGAGGTAGAGCTGGAAATGCAAAAGAGTCAGGGGTCTTCCTTTTTTTTTTTTTTTAAAAAAAGGGGGGTATTGTCTGTGGTTTAGATAAGGCAAAGGCAGAAAGGGAGCTGGGCAGTCTGTGTCATAGCAGATCCCAGCCTTCTAGTTGCTTAGATGAGCCTACCCTCTATGGTTTTATGAAAAGTCAAGGAATATCAGATAAACTTGCCTGACCTGTCAATGCAAGGAGCTTCTGACGTTGGCCACCTTGGTGTGCGGTCTGAATCCCTTTGGCTACCAGTCTTGTGTGTTCCTATGCCCAGCTTAAAGTGTTGTGCACAATCCTAGAACATTAGAGTCGGAAGGTAGCCCCAGGGCCATCCAGTGCAACCCCATCCTGCCATGCAGGAAGACACAGTCAAAGCACTTCCCACAGGCAGCCATCCAGCCTCTGTTTAAAAACCTCCAAAATAGGAGACTCCATCACACTCCCAGGTAGCAGAATATTCCACTGTCAGGAAGTTCTTCCTAACATTTAGATGGAATCTCTTTTCCTGTAGTTTGAATCCATTTCCCAGCGTCTCTAGAGCGATAGAAAACGTGCCTGCTCTATCTTCCCTATGACATCTTTTCAAATATTTAAACATGGCTATCAAGTCCCTTCTAACTTTCTCTTCTCCAGGCTAAACATCCTTAGCTGTGTGTTCCTATGCCCAGTTTAAAGTGTTAAGCACAATCCTTTAAACCCCTTTATGGTCAGGATACTATGGAAGTCATGTGCTTTCTGGTGACTTGTCCTTGCTTTTAGACTGGCTTCCATGTCCCTTAATTGTAAGAGGTAAGGTTTGAAGTCACAGAAAGTGGGGTCTTTTCAGTGATGGCTCCAAAAAAAAAAAAAATGGAATTTCTTCCCAAATTGAGATACATTGAGCTGCATCGAAGCTGATGTTTAACACTCACTTGTTCAAATAGGCTTTCAACATGGCACAAAGACTTCTGGATTACTTCTAATGTGTTTGCTGTTTGTTATTTTTAATGTTATTCATCATTTATAAAGTGTCTAAAATCTCTTGAGCTCTGTATACAGATTAAAGCAACAATATGACAGTTGTTGTCAAAACAGATTGGACAGTTTTCCCACCTCACAGAGATGAGTAAGGTAGGGGAAAACAAGCAAACTCATGCAACAACTTGTTAAAATAATGCAAGGCCTATTCAAATGATGCAGAAAGGGGAAAGGGCCGAGTAATCTACCTCCGCCCCCATCTTATGTTTTCATCTCCCACCATGTATTAGACAAAAATGTCTGTAGTGGAAAAGCTTTTCTGTCTGTGGCAACTCCCTGTGCAATTTAAGTTGCAGTAATTAATGTGGTGGAGAACTAGAGTGGTGGTTTGAGCATTGGACTAGTGGTTTGAGCACTGGGCTACAATCCTGGAGACCAGAGCTCGATTCCCCGCCTCGCCGCTGGGGAAACCCCACTGTGAGGTGGGAAAACCCACTGGGTCACCTTGGGTGTGTCACACACTCTCAGCCCCAGAAGACCCCATGATAGGTTTGCATTACCATAAGTTGGAAATGACTCGAAGGCAGGCAATAACAAATGAATGTGGTGGCCTGAATGCCCTAAAAACACCAGATTCTGCCTGATCTTGGAAGCTAAGCAGGGTCAGCCCTGGTTAATACTTGGATCAGAGACCAGCAAGGAATACGACGTGCTGTAGGCTATATTTTGGAGGAAGGAACTGGCAAAACCACTGAACATACCTTGCCTAAGGAAACCCTGTGAAATTCATGACATTGCCATAAGTCGACAGGCAACTTGGTGGCATGCACATACATACGTGTTAACTTACCACTCAACAACTGATCTCCTTTAGTTGGAATTATCCAATAGAATTTCGGTCTCCCTTCCCCCCCCAAAAAAAACTATGTATGGATTGATTTTCGTAGTAGCATCAGCATTAAGACTCCTGGTTTCATTCTGTTCATGTCTTCAGTGCAGTTTCAGCTACTTTTTCTGCTCTATTCTTTGCTATGAAAAAAGGACAGGGTCATCAGTGTTTGAATAATGCATATATAAGCCAGATCAAAGCATCCTTTCTATACCAGTTCTCCACCCCTAACCACACCAGTTTCAGCCAAAATCTGCACTGTGTATCTGCCCAGGGCCTGTGGCTTGTGCTTGAGGGGTCTATTTTGGGACCTTTCTGGGGGCTGCTTTTAATTTGCGGTTCCTCCTCTTCTTCCTTGGAGCCCTGAAGTACTACTTAAATAACACTGAGTGGCAACAGCTAATGGAAGACTGAATCATTCTACACGGCCCCTGCGGTTAGCTTGTGGCTTTGCTCTTGCAGGGTGGTGGGTTGTACGGATGGCCAAGGTGTGAGTAGTAGTGCAGACCTGGAAAACTGGATTATTCTGAATGTATGTGACCCTTGCCTGTGAGAGCTAATGTTCTGGAAAGACAAAGACCAGGTCCCGAGTGGTGTGGTGGCCCGTAGGATAGCTAGTTAGCTACCTTGTAGGCACAATTCCCGTGCTTTGGCATGGACTGGATTATACCTCTGTACGGTTGAGGTCACTTGCTTTAACAAAGCTTTTGGGTAATCCAAACCTTACGCTTTCAAAATCCCACACTCAAAAGAGAGCTCTGGGTTTTTTGATTGCAAAAGGAATCCAGCTGTGAGGCAGAATCTAAGATGTGAAGGGGAGAGAGGAAGAGAGCAGTTATGTGCATGTATATATATATGACTTGGCCAAGTTAGCATAACATAGAAGAAGAAAAAAACAGGGTGGGGGGTATTTACTGGAACTGTTGAGAGTGATTTATTTTAGCATGGGCTTTCATGGATTTGCTGAAATCTACAAAAGCTCATGCTAAAATAAGTTGCCTAGACTCAATACTAAGGTAATTCTCTGCACTTTTAATTTGTTTTCTTCCTTTTGATGCTGAAACAGATTACTCTGTCAAAAGGGAGGGGGCAGTGTATCTAATATTGCATATATGCAGAGGGTAAGGAAGGAAGGGGAAAAAGGGGAAAAAAGAATGTAGCAGTACCTTTAAGACTAGCTGGTTTTTATTTTAATGTGAGCTTTCATGGATATAAACCCACTTCTTCAAATGTAGTAGTTGTTTTCTGTCTTCAAGTGGTTTCTGACTTACGCAACCCTAAGGTGATCTGTCATTGGGTTTTCTGGGGCTGAAAGTGTGTGACGTGCCCAAGGACACCCAGTGTGTTTCCATGGTCAAATGGGGAATTGAACCCTGTTCTCCAAGGTCATAGTCCAATGTTCAAACCACGTCTCCATCCTAGCTCTCTCAGATGCAGTGCAGATTGATGTTAAAGCCGCAGGTTATAAAGCATATTTATACAGTTGTGGGAGTGGGATAGAAGAAGTGAATTTAGATCGATGAAAGCTCATGCTAAAATAAAACCCAGTTTAGTCTTAAAGGTGCTGCCACAATCCTTTTCTTCTCCATTCCTTTCCTCCTTTTTATACTTCAAGAGACTAGCATGGCTACGTCTTTGGAAACTCACCAAAATAAGGACTCCTTCGTTCCCCGCTGGCTTTGTGGACAAAGGGCAAAAAAGCCTGGAACGGGGAGACCGAATAAAAGAGCTGTCTGTTGGTTTGGCTCCCTGCTTCTTTGAGGTGCTTGCTCCGAGTTGGGTGTTTGACAGTTTTACTGGCGTTCGGGCCAGGCTGGAAGCATTGTGGGCTATTTACAATGTTGAGGCCATGACTTTGTGATCAGACAGTTGACATAAATTCACTTGATGGATCAGTTATCACTTCATTGAGTTGGTGGCGGGTCCATTGAAGGCTGTACAATAACACACTGCTTCCTGACTTTGCCCAGTGCTGGGATACATTAAATACCCTTTATTTATGGCTGGCTGTTGTTGCACTGTGGGCTGGAGAATGCAGCTTTTGCAACTACCATCTAATTTTATGATGAGCATTAAAGCCCGGGCCTATAATTTGCACCTTTTTATTCATTAGACATCAGAACAGCTATAAGTCAAGAATGCCCAGGGATTTAGATGCAGATCCAGAAGATAAACTATTGACAAGCCAGATGTATTTTTACATTAGTGTGCCTTTACAATAGTTTATGTGGAGAGTGGAATACAAATTGCATTATTAAGTATGAACCGCTCTTGTAACCCAACGGCTTGCTTCTTGAGGGTGAAAGAGGAGCCTGTCTTTTAAGTCACTGGGGTGGCAAAGCAGTTGGAGAATTTCTCAAGGTGATCTCCCCTCCGTTCCTCTCCCATCTCAGCATTAATTTAAAATGGGGTTTTTATTATGGGGATGAAGTCGTCACTGGCAGGCAGGAGTTCCCCTCCATGCTTCAGGCTTTCTGCTAACACTTGTGTGTCTCTCCCAGTCATCCAGGGGAACATTTCTGAGCTCTTACAGTTGCGAGAAATTTGGTCCACATTCAGAGCTGAGGAATCCCTTTGTTAGGACCACAAAATGTCATAAAAGTGTGTGAGGTTTCTAATTCTCCAGAACTCTTTGTCAGACTGAAAGGAACCTAAAGGGAGGGAAAACGGAAAAACCCGAGAAGTTCAAAATTCTGGCTGGATGTCACGGTCAGATAGATCAAGCCACAAAATGGAGATTGCAGATTTGTTGAAGAAGAGAGATGTAAAGGTGTCACTTTTACACCTAGTGTTGTTTGCTGGGATGCACAGTGAAATGGCTGTTTTGCAACCCAGGAAACAAAGATGATGGTAGTAATTTAGAGGATCTGGCTGTAAGTCAGAGAATTTGTCCATTGCCTTGGTCAAAGCACACTGGATCCCAAATTGTTCTGTTAACAGAGACACTGAGCAAAACGGCAGTCTTTATATTTGCAAATCTAGATATTATATACATATGGTGTACTGTTCTTTTTTTTTAGAGTAACTTGAAACCTAATTGTATTACCTAGTGATTGGAGGAGGCTAGTGCAGTCTGACTTCACTTAGAATAATTGAATCTTAGAACTGGAAGGGGACCCCAAGGGCCATCTAGTCTAACTCCATGCCATGCAAGAAGATGCTCCTGAAAGATGCCCATTCAGTCTCTGTTTAAAGACCCTTCAAAGAAGCAGGGGGAGGTAAAATTGCTCCCAGGCCCTCCTTGAGCTTGCCCACCCTGGCTTAGTGGTTTCTGTTCTGTGTGTGTGAGAGTCAACCCCATGGCAACAACAGCTGTTGCTCCCACCTTGGAGGCAGTGATCTCTTCCAAGCAGCGGTTTCATTCAAAATAATTAACAGCTGCTTCTGGGTTTTCTTGCCAAAATGTGTCAATGTGTCCCACTAGTCTCTCTTCATTTGAGGATGTTTGCTGCCTCCATGCCAGGGTCCCAGGAGCTGGCGATGTTGCTCCCCACCTCTACGTATGGCTGGTGTATCCTCTAGTCCCAGAGCAGACGGCTTGCTGGACCATTGGACGCTCAGCACATCTGTGTCTCTGTAGCTTCAGAATGTCTAGTTCTTCTCTTTCCCGTGGCCCTCTTGGCTCTCTGTCCTCTTTTTTTGCTCCAGTTTCTTCCACCTCTCATTTGCTCTGCCTGGCTTCTCTTTTAGCTTCCCTAGCTTCTTTCATTTTTAACAATTTTAACAACCAGTTTGGATGAACCTGTGAAAACTGGCTGAATGGCACAACTCCTTCCAAGAGGACCAAAGTGCTACTGGAAAAAGAATTGTGCCCTTTGCTCTCTTGGGTGCTCCCTTGGTCCCTTGCCTTATTGGCTGCACTTTGCACCTCAGTTGGGCCTCCTCACCCCTGGGATGAAGTCTTTCTGTAGCATCTGTAGCCATGGCTTGTGGAGCAATGCACATGCTCCCAGTTCCAAGGCACCTGGTGTTTTCTTTTCTCCCAGTAAACCACCAGTCACCCCCCCTCCTCAAGAACAACCAGGTGCACTGGACCAGATATTTATCTGTGCATCTCCAGGCATCATTGATATTCTCTTGCCAGTGGCACCGTCTTTCTTAGAGGGCATTGAGTTTGCACTTAGTATGCAGTTGGAAGTAGGATGATGATGGTTTCTGGGAGATTAGAGTTGGAAGGTGGGGAGCAGGAGGAGAGGGGGATTGAGAGGAAGAAATGAAACACAAAATGAGCTGCAGGCCCGGGAGCACACCTGCTTCTCTGCAACAGCAACAGCAGCACTCTCTCTCTCTCTCTCTCTCTAGGATAACGTTTGGTAATGAGGCCTCAGATGCAGCCATTTACTATCAGTTTTATTTGACTCCTGCTCCGTTGCTGATGGCTTGGAGCATGGGAGAATAATTGGGCAGCAGCGATTTCTTGCTGTGAGGTATTGCTGGGCAGAGGAAGGGGAGATCCGGGTGCAAGGCACATGGCACACGTGTGCATGCACGTGCCAAGTCCAAGTGTGGAGAGAGAGGAGTAAGGGGAGTTCAGCCTATGCTTTTTCTACCCTCTTGCGTATTCATACCTCTTCCTTTCCTTCCTTCTGCTTTGAGGCAGGAGAGAGTGTTTTCTTTCCACAGTCTTGTATACATCTGAGCTCAGGATGATGTGAACCCTCAGTTACTTTATCATACAAGATTATATTTGTCCCACCTTGGGGTGAAAATGAATATTTTGCAGTATTTTCCCAGCATTCAAACATCGTGAAGTGTTTTGGGAGAATTACTATGCAGAGAATTACACCTTTTTTATGTGGAAAATAGTTTCCTTCACAAGAAAACACATTTTCTGCACAGCAAGCATGATTTTTTGTGTGTGTGTGCAAAGTAGTATGTTTCCCTACAGAATATTTCCCCTGCAACACTTGAGAATGTTTGTTTGAATACCAGGAGAAGACTGCGCAAAAGTCTTGCTTGTTCTATCACCCTTCCTGATGGATTGGGAAACCCATCGTTCAACTGGGAAACACATAATTGAGAATAATAAATTTTTCCCCCATCTAAACTGCCTTCTTCAAAGTTCCTGTCTTCCCACAGTTTGCAGGCTGGAAAGTTCCTTGCTGAGAGATTATGGCAAAAAATGCAGGTTTGGCTGGCCTGTGCATTAGTTGTAAACTAATGCTCCCGGTTTGTGCGTCAGTTTTCTCTGGAAGTGAAGGGAGTTCTTTATGTATGTTTATTTGTCTTTTGTTTGCTTGTCTAGCTTTCAGCCTGCTTGATCCCAGAGGCTGTAGGCTGGTGATATTAAAACATCCCAAAGAGAGCAAGAAAGAACAAACTGTAAAGCTTAGTGCAACCTGATGTATTGCTAGTGAGGCAATGGATGCAAAACTTGAGGTTGGGACATGACCCACTGTGCATTTTTAACATGGAAAACCATGTAGGCCCTGCAAGGAACGTAAATGGCACTTGATGCCCCTAAATGCCAGCTCTCTCCCCCTCCATTTCCCTCCTTCTGCGGCCTTGCCAGCCTCAGGCAGTGACGGGTTAAATGCTTTTGTTTCTGAGGTAATACGGTTTATATGACGGGCATGAATAAAAGATGATCATTCCTGGGTAGCTGTCAGGCTTGTGTTTTTCCTCTGTATATAAAGGCTTCTACTGTTGCCTGACGGTAAAAGACTATGTTTGGGAGCTGAGGGGAGCGGAGGAGGTTTGGATTCTCAAAGGAGCTAAATAAATAAGGGGTGCTTAATTCCCCCCCCTCCTTTTAACATCAGGAAAGGCTGCTGGGAAAGTAGAAAAGGAGCTTGTTTATCTCTCTGAAATTTGCGGCCTTTGCCAGCATCTCACCTAGAAAGGATTTGCATGCTTGCTAATCATTCACTCAGCCGGACGCTTTGCCCTTCCCAAGGAAGCAGTTCTATCCCAGCCTTATCTGGGCTTGCAAATCCAGTGCAAATATTGAGCTGGTGTGGATTTAAAAAAAAAAAAAAGGGAGAGGAAGGAACAACGCCCTCTCTCCCCTTCCTTTGGCATCTGGCAACCTATGTTTGGTCTACCCTCCGTGTGTATATTTGTGTTATGTGCTGACAGGTGTTGCCTGAGCAAATCCCACTGTGCTGGTTGTTCAAAAGTGGGTTGTTGGTGTAAAGCAGCCAACTGTTGCTTGGGAGTGCAAGGGGTATTGTGGGTGTTGCAGGGAATGGAAGAGAAAGAAGCCCAGGAGAGATGGCAGGATGAGGCATTTGGATCAGCACTGAAGTTAGAAATGGGGTTCTGTGTCGGCAGAAGATTGTAGCTGACCTACCCCTTTCAGCTGGCAAAGTTTGCACCTTGGTTTTCACGCATTGAAGCAGGTGGCCGAAAGGCAGTAGTTGAAGCGTGTCCACATGGCTCTAATTTGAGGAAGCAGGTGCCTTTTTCGGGAGCTTAGTTCTGCTATCCAGATGTGGAGCCTTTGGCCAGGATAAAAGTTTCACTTCTTGGCTTTGAATCCTCTCTCTCTCCCTGTATGTGTGTGTGTGTGAGAGAGTGAGCACTTGTGTGTTATCCCTCTCTGCTGACACTTTCAAAGCTGTGAAGGCTAGAACTGATTTGAACAAAGTGAAAGCAGTACTTTTCGGTATCTTTACCTTCAAGTAACCCAGAACAGCCACAAAAATGTTATCTGGGGCATATGGTACACCCCCCATCTATACTGTAAGGTGG
Source organism: Iguana delicatissima (assembly GCA_948472985.1). Classification (NCBI taxonomy): domain Eukaryota; kingdom Metazoa; phylum Chordata; class Lepidosauria; order Squamata; family Iguanidae; genus Iguana; species Iguana delicatissima. Next base: position 235,582 of record CAOKZL010001731.1, on the reverse strand, counting down.
ACAGATTAGGGAAAGATGCCAAGCTCATTGCTGTAACTGAATTGGAGGGATGGGGAAATTGAGGCGGGTTGACATCCCTGTACACAGTGTGTAGCTTTAAGTAGGGCTTAATTTTTTTATTCCAAATTCTTGAAGCACCAGGGTTTACTTCTTGAGGTTTTGGCATCATATCAGTAGTGGAATAAAAAACAACAACTTTGTTGCTGTTAATTGTTTTCAAGGCAACTTGGCTTATGGTGATTCTATGAATGAGAGACTTCCCCAGAGCTCCCTGTCAGCTCTTGCAAACTCAGGGCAGTCGTGGCTTCCTGGCACATTTGTCCACTTGTAATGTACTCTTCTTCTACTACTGCCTTCCACTTTATCAAGCTTTATCATCTTTCCTAATGAGTTGTGTCTTCTCACGACATATCCAAAGTACAGTAGGCTCAGGCCATTTCCACACTAGCCTGTTATAGTGCTTTTATTCCACTTTCAACATCCTATGGAATCCTGGGGTTTGCAGTTTAGGCCCTTCCCTAAACTGCAAGCCCCAGGATTCCATAGGATGCTGAAAGTGGAATAATAGCACTATAACAGGCTAGTGCAGAAATGGCCTCAGTTTTAGTCACCTTAAGGTCACCGTAGACCGGAAACAACCTGAAGACCTAATGATGTACGGATGTATGTTTGGAATGAAGAAGTCATTTTGGGAGGAGTGGAACCGTTTGGGCATCTGACCTCACTCTGTCACCAGGGTGGGAGGACAGGCACTCTTCTTTCCTTCCCCCTTCCCCACGTGTACCCCGGGGGAGCCAAACCCAGGATGGCTCCCCAAACACTCCAGAGCAGCCTCCGAGTAATTATTCCGAACCGGCTGTGCGCGAACACCTGCTTCATTTGTCCCCGAGAATCTCTAATCTTCCTTTCCCTCGCACTCACAGGCAGTCTGGTTCCACCCGCCTTGTGCAGCCGCCAGATGCTCCCGCCCGCATCCGGCTATCATTTCTCTAGTGGAGTGTAACGGGGAAGGATGAGCACCGGGTGCCTTTCTTTCTAGCTCTCTCTCTGCGCATCTGTCACTCACTGCCACCATCACTGGGAAAATCATCGCCCCCTCCACATCATACATATGGAATGAGAGATGGGCGGAATATTTATATGGATGTGGGGTTGGGTGGGGGAGCTGCGTTCGAACCCCTTTCTTACCCAGGCTGCTAAGGCAATCTGGACAATCTGGGTTCTCACTCCACCTCTTTATTGATGCTTTCTTTTCAGCAAGAAAAACAGGGTGCCAGCAATTTCTTTCCCAGCAACCCCAACCCCTTACACACACACACACACTCCTTTTCTGGTATGTCTTCCAGACGTACCCAATTCGTGGATGCTTCGGCCTTTAATTCCCTCTCTCTCCTTTGATGAGAAAATGAATCAAATTCTTGTGTGTGCATATGTGCCTTCAAGTTGCCTGTGGACTTACGGCAACTCCATGAATTTCATAGGGTTTTCTTAGGCAGAGAGTACTGAGAAGTGGTTGCTGTTCCTCTGAAATTTAGCCTTCAGCAACTGGCATTCCTTGGCAGTTTCCCTTCCAAGTACTAACCAGAGCTGACTCTGCTTAGCTTCCAAGATCAGACATGGCCTGGCGACTTCAGGGCATTTAAGTCTATCAGATTCTTAGGGACTAGCTTAAAGGGGTGCTTGCATATGCCTGTGAGTGTGTTCGCTCAGACGCAAACATCATTTTTCCCCAAGGAAATCTAGCGGTACATGCTAAGTGTATGAAGAAATGGCTTCACATTCAGGATCTCTTACCAATCAAAGCAGCTTTTCCCAGCCTTAAGGGACCCCACCAGATATATTAGACTACCATTCCCATCATCCATCGCCAGCATGGCTCTTGGGTAGCCGCCATTGATTCTTGTCTGTGTTAGTTAGCAAGCACGTGGCTGACATATAGGAGTTCTTAGGTTCAGTCCCTGGCGGATCCAATTAGAAAGATTGAATGAGAGGAGATGATGGGAAAGCACACTCTCACACCCCACTAGGCAATAGCACTGGGCTAGATGGATGAAAAGTCTTAGAAGGGCTGAATTGTTAGAAGTCTGCAGGGCTAGGTTTTGTAATGGAAACCTCACCCTTTAATCTGGGTCCTTGAGCACCAGGGGGCAGTGTGGAAACTTCATTTACTTTTTTTTGGCTCATCCTGTTTGCTGTGTGTCTGTGTTTGTGTCTCTCTCTGTGTGTGCTGGTATGGGTGTGAGAGGAGGAAAGAGAAGTCCAGTGCACAAAGCACTATATCAATAGTTGGTGGTCTGTTTTTTTGTGTCTGGGATGTTGTTTTAAATCCAGACCTGGGAGCATTGACTTCATATGTTCTAGACCGGAGGCGGAGAACAACAGCACGTGCAGGATTTATCTGAACTTTCAGGACCCTCTGAGGCTGGACTCAAACTGGCCAGTCTTGTTGGCAAGGGTGGGTACATCTGGGCGATGACCCCTGCAATGGTACAATGCAAAATGCCGTCGTCACTGTGTAAGCCTAACCTTGTCTGTTTGGGGAGTGAACAGCATCTCTTGGCTCAGAGCGAGCCATTATTGGTACCCTTCTTCTGTTCAAATCTAGTTCCAGGGTGGCAAGAGCAGGATGGCAGCTTGCTGCCAGAACCGTTCTGGTTTTCAGACTGACGTCTCTGTGCTTGAAGCCTCCTACCTGTGATGGAAGGCCCACTGGGGAATGTTTTGGGTTTTCACAATCGATAGGAAGTGTTAGGATATTATGCAAAAGCGAAGAGGCATGGTGGTTGCTGTGCCAGCTCTTTGACAACACAGAGCTGTGGAAGGAGACTAGAACGGGTGGACAAAATCCTTCTGCTTGCTAAACGGAGATGATCTGCCTACATAAAAGGAAGAGATTGGCCCAATTGGGATCGTGAAACCATATGTACACCCTGCTTTTAATCTCCAGAGAGGGATAAAGGAGGACCAAATCTTGCACAAGGTGAGGGAGGTGGATATAGAGGGATTCCCAGGATTTGGATATCCTCTTTTGCAAACAGACTAGTTATAGAGTCAATCACAGAAACTTAAAAGAGATGGGGCCAGCCTGACTTCCTTGGGCAGGGAGTTCCACAGTTGAGGTGCTGCTACGGAAAAAGCCCTGTTATATCTGCCCACCAGCCTGACTTCATGAGGTGTTGGGACATGCCGCAGGGCCTCCTCTGAAGATCTTAAGTTTCTAGCAAGCTAATATGGAAGGAGGCAGTCTTCCACTCTTGCCTCTATTCTCTTGGAGAAGTAGGGGGCTTTGCCTTTTCATGTGTGCATGCACGCGTGTAGTGCTTCAGTAGATGGATGTACTGATTCCTTTGATGCATAATTTTCGAAAGAGAGCTTCTGTCAAGTTCTCTTTTAGGACCGCCGTTCCCACCAGCTCATGGGCAGACAGGTTCATGGATAAGAGCTTAAAAAAGTTAACTGTTTTGGAGTACAACACCTAGAATCCCATACCGGCTTGACCAGGGGCCGTGCTGGTTGGGGAATTCTGGGAGTTGTAATCCAAAGATATTTTGCCAACTTCTGTGCCGAGATAACATACACAGAGGAGAACTAGACACATTTCTTGGGGTTGCAGAGATGCTCTGTGTATGGGGGATGGGGGGAATTGCTCTTTGATCCTTTCTAAGAAGGTTACCTACAACTTATATGGGGTTTGGTTATCGGGGTGTGTGTGTGTGGCATTTTTGCGGGGGGTGGGAGATGGGTTGGCTCTGCTGCAACAGAACCAGGTTGACAGCTGCTCTTTGCTGGCAGAGAGTGGGGTCAGGTTAGTTCCTCTGAACAAATGGAGTGGGAGGGGGGCAAGTGTGTTGCCGGCTCCTCTTTCTGGCACGGGCAAACCACACATCCGGGCCCCCTCTTCTCCTCCTGACAGCTTTATCAAGCCTCCAGACTTCCAAATTCCATTGTTCCTGACATCTGTTTCGGTAAGTGATTAATTGCAATTAGTGAACAGTTTGAAAGCCCGTGGAAGAATATTCAGCAGAAAACTCGTCAAGATTAATGAGTGGTGGCAGTTGTCAGAAGGGCTGCCGCGTTTTTCCTTGCTGTCACAGCGAACTGAAGGTGGAAGCTGGCTTGGCAGGAAGGGGGATTTGGTGCCGAGGTAACACCTCCTCTCTGTTCCTATAGCACCCCCCAACCCAGTTCCCTTTCCCTCTTCCCACTGTACCCCCTCCCCTTCTTGGAACAACATGGCCAGGGTGATTTTTCAGTGGAATGCATGAATTACCCACTAATGCGCTATTAATAAAGCGCTCTGGAGGTTCACCCAGATTAGGTCCTAAGTCGTGCAGAATGAATTTTAATGAGTCAAAAATACACTCTCATTAGCCACTGCATAATCCCAAGAAGAAACAGGGTTGAGCCTGCATCAAGGGGCAGTGGCATCTTAATTTGTTTGCCCATGCAGGCAGAGCGTGGGCTGCCACCCAGTAAAAGAGACACATGAATACCTCCACTGCTTCCTAATGTGAGGGCCAGGGTTGTACCCCAGCAAACAACCCACCTGGAACAAATAGAGGAGCTAAATTTTACCGCAACCAGGAGCAGAATGGGCCATTTAAAACGGGAATAAAGGGGCAGAGACCTGTAAGTTTCGATGGTTAAAAATAATTTTAGGGTTGCAGGATATTAGAGAAGAAGGAGGGGCTGTTTGAGATGGTGAGTCTAAAAGTTTGATGATTTTGAGATTTAAGGACTTCGCTGTCTTTTTAAGGACCATGCTTTGTGGGCAGTGAAACTTCTGGTTTAGCCGTTGGCCTATTCCGGACAGAGTGCAACTGCAGAGGGCCAAGGGGGCAGTTTTCTGCTCATCGGATCCTCTGGGGAACTGTACAGATTGGCAAACATGTTCTCTTTTGTAGCTAGCAAGCCTCAGCTTTCTTGTTTCCTTCTATTAAGTGTCTGTGATGTTGCTGAGTCCCCGTGTCTTGCCAGAGAGGTTTATGGGGATGGAGAAGCTGTGTGAGTTTGTGTGCATGTGAAAGCACGCAACTACTGTCCTTCAGCATATGACTCTGGTGCCATGTCTTGGGGCCATTTTGAAAGTGATTTTCTTTGCTTTTTTCCTAGGCTGCTTAAAGACACTCACACTCCACAATGTGGAAGGGTAGACATCTTGCTTGCTACCAGACAAACTTCTTGTTGTCTCTGATGTCTCAGCGATAGGGTCCCATGAGCAAAATACCTGGTTCTTGCTAAAATAGCAGGAAAGGGAGCACCTGGCCTGTGTCTGCCTGTATAAAATCCCAGCATTGAATTGGTAGCAACACTGCCCAACTTGCGAGAGTCCTTCTAATAGTTCATCAGATTTTGGAAGGGAAGGGGAGATTTTGTAGTCAGTTTAGGGGAAAAATCCTAGCTGCTTCGGAGAGCCGAGGAAACACTCTTCCCCCTTCTTCCCTGCCCCCACCTCTGCCATCCTGGGAGCCCGACATCTGCTTTTGCAAACTCTCCTATAATGAGGAGGGTGGGAGATGTCAATGCAGCTGAATGCCCCCCCACAAATACAGGCTGCAGGGAGGTGACTTTTGCCCTGTGAGCAGATGGCTCCATTGGACATCTTCCATCTTAGTGCTGCAACCGCACCCATGAAATTCCCCATTATAGGGCCATGGTTCGGGCATGGCAACCTCCCCGCCAGTCGCCATCTCTCACCTCTATCTGGTTGCTGGACCGTGATGCCCTCTCTGAGCGTCTGGTGGCTCCTCTGGGAGTAGCAGGCAGGCAGGTGGGGCCTGTCCAGGCCAGAGGTCTCAGGAAGCATTCTTGTGGGCGGAGGAAGAAGGAAATTGCCTAGGCAGAGGACAAAAGCTGGGTTTGGAAGATGCCGTGGAAATTGAAATGTTAAAACCGACCCTAACCTGAAGGTCTCACGGCTTACTTTGCAGATTGTCTGCTAATGGGGTGGGTGCTGGGTGGATGCCGGATGAGGCTATTTAAGGCACCCCCCCAGTCTCAACTGCCTTTCTTCTAATTGTAGGGGGTTTCAGATGAAAGGAGACATCAGAGGATACTGAGTCAGACACCCCCAACACTGTTTTTGCTCTTAAGTAGCGCAGGAGAAATTCTTTCCCCATCAGGAAAGTGGGAATGGCACCAAGAAGCACCCCCGCTCACTTCCTGGGGATCAAACGTGCCTTTTAATTAGGCTGCTAAAAACTAATGGGCACAATCCACCGGAAGTGACGCCTTCTCAAGCCTTGTTGGAATGAGTGAGCACCATGCAGGATCCTAGAGAAGCAAGAGATGTTCATTTTGAGTGGGGTTGGCAGAAGACTCCCTGTTGTCATTTATGTTTGCAGTCAGAGCTTGTGTTTCTTTGAAGGAAGTCTTTCTCCTGCCAGTGAGGTGGCTGCAAAACCAGAGCTTGGTGGACTGCAGCTCCCAGCATCCTCACCTCGCCAGATGGCCAGTGGTAGTCCTGTCTGGATGGGTGGCAAGTGACTTCTGGTTGGGATTTTGGGCAGATCTGTGGTCAAAAATTAGGTGGCATAGCCTTGCATGGGGCATAAAATGGCCCCACTCCACTCCATCGCAGTTACCCATTCCTGCTCCAAAAGGTGGACGATGTCTACTTGGAAGCCAATCCCATTGAGTTCAGTGGGCCTCCATACTCAGGTAATGGTAGTGACCAGAGTGGAGATTTGTAACTAGTGAATGCATTTAAATGGAATCAGTTAAACTAGTTGGATCGTTGTTATGGACCAAAGGAGATGTGTGCTTGGGAGAAAAATCCAGACTTTTGGCGAATTTGCATCCCCTTCCTTGCTTCCCTGGAACAACAACAAAGCAAGCGATGTCTTTATCTTAGCGTTCCAGAGAAGGGGTCAGTCTCTCCAGCCTGGGCTTGTCACAGTCTGTTTGATTTATTGCTCCTATTCTGCCTTCTCCCAAAGAAAATGCCCCCTGAGGTTGGAAGTCAGAGGTCAGGGAGCAACAGAGGTCACGGGAGTTCAAAAGTCATTGGGGGGTACTTGGTTGGCATCTGGGATAATGAATCAGGAGTGGCTGTTTGCCGGAGAGGTCGGATAATGGATGTGCTGGAGAGGAAGGGGCCAGCGAAGGGCTGCGGGGTGGGGGCTCAAGCACACTGGATAGATCCCCAGGTGACCCACTCTCCATGGGGCACATATATGCATATTTGGAGGGTGAGCTCGGGACCATCCTTCCCCTGACACCATCTGCCTGGGGTGGGAAGAGGGAGAAGTGCTGCATCTCCATCTCCGCTTGCTTGCGTGTTGCCGCTTGCCTGAGCACAGATGGTGGTGGGTTTGGAGAGGTAGAGAGTGTACTTTTTGTTCTGAGGAGCTTTGTGGCAGTGGAAAGGGGTGGTGGCGAGCTGGGGAGGGGAGGTGGAATCAAAAAAAGAAAGAAACATGAGCAGGAGAGGGAAGGGGACAGCAGAAGGAGGAAGGAGAAGAAGTGGCGGGTGGAATCGCTGCTCTACTTTGTAGTCGGCAACTAGAATTGTCGCTGCGCGAGCCCAGGAAATCAAGCGAGGTTTCAGATGTTCTCCCACACACACATCTCCTGTTCTGAAGACAGGTGTCCTGGGCTCAGGTGTGTCTTTCACATGCCCCCAGTCATCCAAGGGGAAGGGTTGAGTGGGTGGTCAGTCTCTGAGCTGTCTTCCTGTGGGCCAGCAACCTTAGTCTTCGTTTAATAAGGGAGGCGTCCTGGAGATCACACTCTTTGGAGCCTACCTCCTCAGCCTTTCAAGGCTTTCACACCTAACCAGGAGAAGAAATGTATGTAGAATTGAGCCATAGTGATCTAGTGCTTTGTGCACTGGACTCCAGAGAGCAGGGTTCAAATCCCTGCTCAGCTGTGTGGAAGCCCCTGGGTGACCTTGGGTAAGTCACACTCTCACACCCTCAACAAACCTTCTCTGAGTAAATCATGGCTAGAAAACTCCGCAAGGGGTTCACCTGTTACATCAGAAATGACTTGAAGGCACACGACGACAATGGCAAAGGTGAGGGAATGCGTGCTCTGCCTAGCTGGTGTGTTTGGGTCACTGTGGCAGTGCAGCTGTATTCGTGTGAGTAAGCGCATTATGCGTTAGGAAATATGTTGCACAGTAGGAGAAGGTGTCTAGATGTGTTGAATGGTCTGTGGGCGAGTGAAGAAAGCGAGGGTGGAAATCATGCAGTGTGTAGCTGTAGACTGTCTAAACCCTCCCTGGGGAAAAGATGGTAGTAAAACTAATCTTTCTACTTCTGGGAACTTCCAGGAGTGGTGGTTTTCCCTTATAATAAGGCCTGTTGCTCCTTTTCAAGAAGGGCTTTTGCAAACAAGAAGTAGACTTTCTGTTGCTTTCTGAGCATGCCTCCCTCCTCTCCTCTCCTCTCCTCTCCTCTCCTCTCCTCTCCTCTCCTCTCCTCTCCTCTCCTCTCCTCTCCTCTCCTCTCCTCTTATTTTCTTCCCCTTCCCTCTTCCCTTTCTTCCTTTGCAATTTTTTTGGGCTGGTGCAGCCTCCGTAAGTTCAGGGCCTGAACACTGGCCCCTGAGCCTTGGGAGCTGATCTGCCCTAGATCAGAGAAAAACTCTGCAGCAGCATCTTGAACTTAGGTACGAAGGGTGGAGGAATTCCTACCTGTGTGTGTCTGTTTGCACACTGCCACTGAGGTCACAATATGAAGCACAGTATACCTTTGGGCAGGGCCATAGAGTCAGCACATCACCCTTTCAGCTCTGACACCAACTCCTTTGCCTTTCTACTGGCCCAACTCTGACTCTAGATGCCTTAATAAATGGCAAATGTATAAGTGTATAGTAATTAATAATAGCAAATTTATTGTAGTGAAATGGTTGCTGTTGTTGTGTATCCTCAAGTCATTTCTGAGTTATGGCGATCCTAAGGCGACCCTATCATGGGTTTTCCTTAGCAAGATTGCGTTGTTGTTGGTGGTGGGGTTGCAGTGGTCTTTATCTGAGGCTGAGAGAGTGTGACTTGCCCAGGGTCTGCTAGTAGGTTTCCGTGGCCAAGTGGGCATTTGAACCCTGGCCTCCCAGAGTCCAACATTCAAACAATGATACTGTGCTGGCTCTGAAATGGTAACCCGAGGCATTTCATCAACATGGCATGACTCATCAGGCTCCTTAGATTAATGGAACATAAAACGTGTTTATTTAAATACAAAAAAGGATATATTTACCTTATAATGTGATAAGCTTTTTGTTTTTGAAGCTGGAATTGGAGTCATTACATCTCTACTGACTCTGACCCTACCCCAAATTGCTCCGACTTCAGCATCAGCTTCACAACTCCAACTCCCTGACTCTGCCTCTGGGGATAAGTTGCTTTGGGCTCTTGCCCGCAGGTTATGTGGACAAAGGTGACTTTGTGTTTGGGGTGGCACTTGGCACAGAGGTACACAGATTTCCTGAGCCCCCGCCCATGGCTGCTTGGCTCTAGATTTGTAAACTCCACTTAGTTAAACCTCCGACTGTGCTTTGCTGCCTTGTGTAGTTCTGACACATTATGCATCACGCTGGGGGGTGCTGCTTCTGCCCCACCTCTTCTCCTTCTCCTTCCCCTGCAGCCTGTCATGGCTAACTGACTAGTCAGGTGTGCCGTCTTTTTCTCTTCACCTTCCCCCCAGCAGTTCTGGAAATACAGAGTTTAAATCTCATTCCCACCAGCTCTGTGTGTGTGTATGTGTGTGTGTGCTTTTTCCTCCCTTAATCTGCTCCCACCCCAGGTCTCCTTTGGGGTTCAGCGTTCCCAGGCATCCACTCTGTTACATGCTCCCAAACAGAGAACGTGCCATGCGGTGGTGGGGAGGGGGCACGATTTAAGGCCAAGAAGCAGGTGTTCCAGCATCGGTGGCTCCTGGCGTGCCAGCAGGGGGGCGAGCGCAGTTTGCTTCTTGGATTTTGTCGTCTGCTCACTCTGTAAAGAGAAGCGTGCGTACTATGTGTGCAGGAGCAGCAAAATGGAAGACTCCCAGCTGCTTCCAAGGGCTCAGCCTTTGCACAGGTTCTGTTTTGAATGATTACTGCCTAGCAGGTAGCTTTCTCCTCCTGTTGTGGTTGGTGAGGGGGGAAATGGGGCAGAGAGGGCCCAGGGGCAAGTTGGGAGTGGTCAGCGGCAGCTTTGCCCCTCCTCCTCCTCCTCTTCTTCGTCCTCCACCTCGCAGGTGCAAGGACCCACTCTGCCAAGCTCAGCGGCTTCTGCAAAAGCAGGCAGGGAGGAACGCTGGTGCCAGCACGCTGCTGTTTTTTCCAAAGGTAGCAGCCATCTGCCGCTGTGATAAAAAGCCCCGCGGATGATAAACAGACAAGTAGCACTTTTATTGGATTGCAGCTATCGGAGCAGCCGCTTTGGGTTTGGCACCCGCGCTAACGACAGCCTCCCTGAGCCTCACCGGGCGTCACGAGATGTACGCATGCACCCGGCTCCTTTTGTTCGGCTGGGCTGCTTTTGCAAGCCATTCCCCGGGAGCAGAGGGATTCGCCGCAGGGAACGACAGCAAGCCGCTTGCTGTTCACAGAGCTGCTTCTGCAAAGCTACCATGGAGAGAGGGAGTAGAGCCTAGCAGCCGGAGCTTCCTGGTAGCCTGCCAAGGTGCTCTGGGGCTGCCCAACCTGGTCTGGGCTGTTTTCCAGCTACCTTAAATGCCTTGGCGTCCCATCCCCGGGGAAAGAAGATGACTATGCTCACCTTAATGGGAGCCTACCAGGCATAAAGGCCTGACTGTTTTGCATTTGACTTGCAGCAGAGTACACAACTGACCTTGCTTGCATGCTCTCTGCTGCGTTTCATGGCTTCCCAGGTTATTATGGGGAAACAGCACCTCTGTGTCACTTCCAGAAACTGACTTATGTGTGAAGGGAGCAGGGGACTGAGGTTTGCAGCAGCAACAACAAAAATTTAAAATCTACATTTCCCTCTGTCTGCTTCCTACTATCTACTTCCCTTCCCCTCATTTCATGAATGGGAAAAGGAAGAGATAGAGGCTCAGCTAAGATGGGTCCCGGCCCCACTATGTGGCTTAGGTTTTGCAAAAGACCTTACAACCCACTTCTTAGTTTGCTGCTTGTCCCCTGGCCTGGTGGTTTGCGTGGTGTCTCTGTGGCAAGAGGTGAAATCTCTGAGAAGTACAAGCATCCTGCCTAAGGAGAGCTTCCATTTGCCATTTTCTGCCCAGTTTCCCTCACTAAGCCTGGCCTGAGAGAACAACAGTGCAGGATGGCACGGGCCCTTCCAAGTCTTATGCGAGTGCTGATAGTATCTGGGACACAGCAAAGTGTGGCTCTCCTCTCACCCCAGGCTTCTGCCTTCAGCAGTTTATCATTGAGTTGGATTCATAGCCTGGCTTTCTTCCATCGGACTCGGGGTTTCATGGCTTTCCTTCTCCCCAGTCTGTCTCCAGAACCCCCTGTGAGTTGGGTCAGGCTGAGGAGAGTGACTGGCCCAAGATCACCCTCTGGGAGTCATGGTTAGTGGAAGGGGTTGGAACATGAGTTTCCCAAATCTCAGTCCTGCACTCTAACCACTGTATGAGGCCCTTGGCAGAGTTCTTTCTTAATTTGACTCCCCTAACCTTACTGCATCTTAAGAGATTTATAATACTTTCTACCCCTCCTGCCTTTCACACTGGGGTTTGCAAATGGAAAACTGAGGCTGATTTGCTCAAAACCATCCAGCAAGCTTTCTGGACTGAGCCAGGATTTCATTCCCACTCCCTCCAGTCTTCTTCTTGTTGTTGTGCTTTCAAGTTGTTTCCAACTTATGGTTACCCTAAGCCCATCGTGGAGTTTCCTGGGGCTGAGAGTGTGTGACATGTCCAAGGTCACTCAGCTGGCTTCGATAGCTGAGCGGGGAATTGAACCCTGGTCACCAGAGTTGTAGTCCAGCTCTCAAGCTGCTACACCACTCTGGCTTGCAAGTCTACCAGGTTAGATTTTACTCTGGAGGCCCAAAGGCAGCTGCCTCTGAGTGGGCCAGGTTGGAATTACGGATTGAAGTAGGGCCAAGAGTATCCCCCTCCTGCCGCTGCCGTGCTTCAGAGCGCTTGCGCGTTGGCCTTTCCAGCATCACCTGCAAAGAGCAGCCTGTTTGTCAATAAAAGAAGAGAGAAAATTGCTGATGAAATGGACTGTGATTTGCTTTGTATTTCCTCAGCATGTCCACCCTGCAGGCACCTGTTCTGCGATGCGCGGAGAGGAAGCTGGCAAGGAGCTCCGAACAGGGGAGGGTGGGGGAGGCTGGTTGTGAAAGAGCTTTGCTCCAGGTTTTCAAAGGCTGCATCTTGCCAAGTCTTGTTTTGTGTGGAGGCCGGGGAGGAGGGAGGGAAGAGCTGGGCATGACTGCCAGTTTGACCTGTGCAGACTGTCTTCTCCCCCTCAAAAGGGTTGCTGTCTCCAGAGAGGAGAGTTCAGCAGTGCCTAATGGCAATATGAACAGGATTATGAGTAATCTGTACTGCTTTTAACTCCAAATAATAAGAATGGTAATATTTTCCCAATGCTGAATTCTTTATTAGACCTTATGCACCAGATTTTTTTTCTTAAAAACAGCAACTCTGATTCTTGTAACATATTTACTGATCCCAGTGAAAAGTCCTACTAGACAAAGGATTAGGATCAAGGTTACTATATGATGTATCCCCTATATTTTCTGACCCACATGAGAATGTCTGTGTCCCCACAAATGGCCTAAACCTCTGGCATCCAAAGCAGGTTATTTCTGCTCCACTGCATCGTGGTGCTTTGAAATACAGTGTGGGACATTTTCTGTCCCGTTACATTAAATTGGCTGAGATTCCAAAATGTATCCCAGTGGCAAAAAACAATACATTGGTTGGGACATGTGTTTGTTCCAGCTGATTTCCCCCCTTTGTTGTTTATGGGGGGGGGAGTCCATGACAAATGACTGAAATTTAGAGGTGATGTTTAAGTGGACAGTTGATGGTGATAGAGAATTACCTTGTTGTTGTTGGGTGCCTTCAAGTCATTTCTGACTTTTGGCAACGCTAAGGCAAACCTATTGGGGGTTTTTCTGGGGCTGAGAGTTTGTGATGAGCCCAAGGTCACCCAATGGGTTTCTGTGGCTGAGAGGGGAACCGAACCCTTGTCTCTGGGGTTATAGTTCGACACTGAAATCATTAGACCACTCTGGGTCTCAGAGAATTGCCTACTTATATTGTATATCTGTAGACAGCAATACCTGACCCTGGGGAGGTTAAAATATATCCCATCCTGGCACATGAGGGCTTGGAGAGGTCATTTCAGAGCTCAGTGCTCCCAACCTGATAAGCAGGAAGAAGGACTGGCATTTTCCTGGGACAGGGGAAGCAAGAGGAATTGCCCCCTGCCCCTCTCAGCCCCTGTTGTCTGCCCTCTGACCCATGGCAGCTCTCCAAGGTCCTGGTTAGCAGAAGCCCTTTCCAGCCCTGCCATTTCAGTCTCTTTCTGGGAGGTGCCTGCAGTTGAATGTGGTAGCTTGTCCATGAAAGCACATTCTGTCTCCCTGGTCCCCAGTTGCTTGCCTGTGCCAGTTGTAGAGCTATTTTGTGCCATGTGCTGGGCTTAGCTGGGAATGGCAGCGATGGGTTGATCAAGTCATTAGCAAGGCACCTGCTTTGCATGGAGGAGGTCCCAAACTGAGTCCCTGGGTCTCTCTGGTAAAAGAATATTAGGAAAAAAATGTTCAAGTGGCAAGTAACACGAAAAACCCCTCTCTGTCTAAGACTTTAGAGAGCTACTGCCAGTCAGAGCAGACAATACTAGGTTTGCTGAACTAGATGGGCTCTTCTATTGTTGTTGTTGTTGTTGTTGTTGTTGTTGTTGTTGTTGTTGTTGTTGTTGTTGTTGTTTAATGAGACAAAGATGGAGTTACCCAAGCTATAGTAGAAACCTGATGGCATCTGGCATGGCACTGTCCCCAATCTGAATGAAGAAAGAAAAAAATGTCTGAAAAATCAACTTCTGAGCAAAACTCCCCAAGATCACAGGAGGCTGGCTAGCAAGAGGAGCTGGGGCCCAGAACTAAGTTTCAAAGATGGGGCTGGTCATTCTTCCTCTGGTGAGTGACTTTTGGAGGCCAGCAGCTGATTCACAGTCGAAGGATGCCACCAGGAAGCTTTCCCCTGAAGGTGTGCTCTCTTGTGCTTTGGTTCCAGATCTTATTTAGGAAATGTCTTTCCTCTCTTGTGCCTTCCCTCCGGCGGTGGGGTGGCAAGCCGGCTTTGAGCGGGCCCCTTCCTCCTCCTGGTCTCTCCCCACAGGGCTCTGTATCTGGGGCAAAGCCAATGGCTGCTTTTCCAGCAGGGAGGCAGCAGCCAACAGGTGCTTCCTTGCCGAGCGGCGTTCTCTCTCCAGGCTTCCTGGAGAAGTCTGTAATGAAGTTCAGCTGTGAACTTCGGTTTTGGGTCAGGAAGGCAATTTCTCATCATCCTTTCACAGCAATTGAATGGAGGATTCAGGAGCCGGGAGAGAGGGAGAGAGATGCGTTCTCCTCCCGCCTTCCCCTGCACGCTTTCTTTCATCTTCTTCTTCACTCTGATGAAATGAAGAGAGCTTGGGCAGCCGGGGTTAGCGCTGAGTGTTCTGATGAGGAAAAAGGACCCGCACAAAATGCACTGTGGTGGCTTTCGGTGAGCTGCTGCTGGCAGGAGGTCCCTTGAATTCCCAGAGGCTGGGGGTGCATGTCCCTCATCGTCTTTCAGTGCAGATGGAGCAGGAGCCTGTGTGTATGTCACGGTGGGGCCCAGTCGGAAGAGAACATCCATAGCTCGGTTGCAGATCTCCCCTGCTTTGCATGCAGAAAATTACAGGTTTAGTCCCTGGCACCTCTAGCTGTGGTTGGGACCAAAATGTGTAAGGTGGAGAAGGCTCTTGTCCTTTTCATAGCATTGAAAGAAATAGTTGTGTGAGTCTGTTGCAGCATAAACAGGAAAAAGGAAAGGGGAATTAAAAAAGGGGAATTTAAGACTAACTGATTTGTATTTTAGCATCCACTTTTGTGGATATTGATCCACTTCTTTAGATGCAATATGTACACACGCTGATAAATATAATCAGTATGTCCACAATAAAAATTAGTTGCTTCTAGATTACCTTTTTAAAAAAGTACTTCCTTTTCTCCTTTTTACATCCTCCCCATGGTTATGCCGAAGAGGGAATTTCAGCAGGTGTTGCTTGCTACCTGGTTGTGTGACAAGGAAGACCTGCTGAAATGCCCTCTTCTACATGGCTGTTAAAGGAACAGGTGCCCTCTCTGGTTTTCAGGCTGGGAAGACAAACTGGGGCAGATACTGATCTGAGACCATGGAGAGACAGTGCCAGTCCATATAGACAACAGGTGGGCAACATACAGCTTGTGGATCACACATGGCCCTCACAAATTTTGTGGCCACTAGGCAATTCTCTCACATACTTCTTTGGGGAAAAGGCAAATGAATGAGTCCTGGAGCAAATCAAGCCTGAACTCTCCCTAGAGGCCAAGGTGACTAAACCGAGTGTTGTACTTTTGGACGTATTGTGAGTAGATATTGACTCTCTAGAAGAGAGGGAAAATGTGCTATAAGGGGATAGGCTCAGTCAAGGAAGACGTATCCCTGAATCTCAAGGCTTGAGCAGGGTGGTTGATGAGAGGCTGACTTGGAGTTCTCTCACCCATAGCATTGCCATAATTTGAAACCAACTTGGTGGCAATTATCAACAAACAAAAATCTTCCAAGTTTGCTTCTTTAAAATTTGGCACCGTGTCTCCCAACTCCTTGCCTCATTAAGTTTGGGTTTTGTTTTGTTTTTTTAATAAAATCAGAAATGAATTTCCAGCCTTGGTTGGTACAACCTGTGGTGGATTCCAGTGGATGGAAGGGTAAAACATTAGATCCCTGGCGTTTGCCCATGCCTGGTGTCAATGGCACTGAAACTCAATGGACTAATTTTTTAAGGCATCTTCATGCGTCCTGTGTAACTTCCACGTTTTTCCACGTGGTGGTATCAGGAGACTCTCCCTTTCTCATTGATAGCTGCTCTTCTTTGGCTGTCTAGCAGCCACTTATCATGTCATGAGACCTTTCCCAAACAGTAGCCTAT
Source organism: Iguana delicatissima (assembly GCA_948472985.1). NCBI lineage: Eukaryota > Metazoa > Chordata > Lepidosauria > Squamata > Iguanidae > Iguana > Iguana delicatissima. The sequence goes on along the minus strand of CAOKZL010001731.1, from coordinate 219,487 downwards.
TAGGAACTAATCAGGGCCTGACTGTGTGTTTTGTGGCTGTCAGATTCTTGCAGAAAATGTTCTAGAAGCAACCCCAGCCTTGCAAAGCAGTCTTCAAAATTTAGCAACATATACGGAATGTTTACTAAACCAGCTATGTGCTTATATTTAGATTAGTCGTTTTTGAAACAGCCTTAAAAGAGAAGAGCTTCCCTGTAGGGTCACCCAAAGCAATTCGTGCGCACTGCAGGTGACCGGCTGATAGCGTATAAGTCTTATATCTGCCTGCTTGCTGATAAAAGAAGTGAACATTCAGATCACAAGAGTTCCAGGTCCATTTGGAAAGATATCTTCTTCCCAGCAAAGCTGTCTGATGGTGCGTGAGAGACTAATTAGAGTTTAATCAAAGGGAGGGGGTATGGTGGAGGAGAGTTAGATACTTGAACAGGAGCAGTTTGCAGCTCTGGTCGTTATGTGGGTTGGCAATTAAAACAATTATGTCTTGAGACAGTCAAGCTGTCTGACTCCTTGCATACATAATTTGATGATGTTTGATAGCCTCCCCGTCATTATTTATTTATTTAGCTTCCACGCTGAAAGACATAAACATAAGATCCATGAAGTCTGGAAGCTGGGGACTTGCGGTTTGACATGTTGGTTGGGTGGGTAGGAGGCACTATGGAGGGCTATCAGTGAAGTCACAGCCCCTAGATTTGTAATGCCGTTGGTCCAGGAGTGGGAGATGTGAGCAACTTAATGCCATATCTTCTAAAGCCAAAGTCTTGCTTGAATGTGCACTTCCATCCCATCAGGACTAGAGCTTTGAAGCTGCCATGAGTCCTTCTTGAGTTTTGAGGGAAAGGAAGAGTATATCATAATTCTAATTTCCCTGCTGGTTGGGTGATTCCAGAAGCTGTAGTCCAAAAAGTAACTTGACCTATCTCTAAGTGGGGTGTTAGGCAGTCATTTGTCATTTTTATGTGAGAGTGAAATGCAGGGTACCAGAAGATGAATGAAGGATGAAAATCCTAGATGGTCTCCTGGATTTTTAGATTCCAACAACAGAAACAATTCTGCTGTCTTCAGAGATTGAAGCATCTATAACCCAAGATTTCTTTTCCTCAACCACTGTTAAGTTCAGCATATTACATTCCAATTGCCAGTTTGAATCTTAAAGCCCCATAAGATTTTTACTTCTCCATTTTCAGCAGCCTTGTGTTGTGTTGCTAAAAATGATGACATCAAAATCCTGTGGATAGTAGAATTAAACACAAAGAGTGGGAAAAGGTCATGAGATATTGAGACCTAGAGATGGCGATTCGGCACCTTTGGAGGAAGAGGAACAACAGTGGTTCCAGTAATGAGAGGTGCTCTGGGAGCACTTCCAAAGGGACCAGCAAAAAACCCCAAAAACATCTGAATGAAAAGCCGTCTGAATGAAATTGCCGAAGATGGGCTCACAGCAGTACTTTTAAAAAAAGTACAGTGCAAATAAATCCATAGTTCTGCCTAGAGTTTGCTGGCTGGATAGGTACAGGAGCTTGCAGTGTCTTATGCGGTTCTCTGCCTTAAAGGTTGCAGCTTGACCTGAGCAAAGAGAGGCCGACCATCCAAATAAATGTATCTGAGATAGGATGCTTGGTGCCAGGTGTGGGCAGGAGTGCAAGTTCAAGTACCACAGAGGTCCATCCTCTTGGGGGAGAACCATGTTGTTGCCCCCTACCTTCGCATCCCTGACCCTTTGCCTTCTCATACCCGGTTGCATCCCCCCGCTCTCTTCCAGCTACCTCAGCCCATGTGGGGGGAACTGGATACCAGTTTGTTGCTTGGCAACCGCCTTGGGCTCTTTCCTCAGGTGTGCTTGTGGTTGCCTAGTGACAGTTACCACGGGCTTTCCCCCGGCTCCCTTACCGCCTGGTTTGGCTGTTTTCTGGAGCTACCAGTTGTCTTAACGAGGATGGGAAGGAAGCCTTTACCTCCATTGGGACAATTGAGGGCTGCCATCTTGTCAGACTTGTTGTCTTGGGTTCGGTGCAAGGTGTGTGTGTGTCTGTCTATGTGTGTACGAGAGGGAGAGAAAGAGAGGCTCTACTCCTGCACTTGATACTGTGGAAGTATGCCCCATTAAACTCGAAAGGTGTTAATTGATAAGTAAATATAAGTTGGGTCAAGTTGTCAGTGGACTCTGTGCGTGTTGATTTATGGTTGCTTTTGAGTCTGTTTCATTGTGTGAGAGGGTGAGGAAGGGAGTTCAAATGACTGATTGCCTCGGTGTTAATTGCCTGCCTGTTCTTTTTCTTAGGGCCCATTCACGGTTCACAGTTATGGGACCAGCCATATCTGTAGGGGTTCCATTTCCTGCATAAAACAAAAAGCCCGACTGTTGCATCCCATTGCAGTCCATGAGTGTGACACTTTGTGTGACCTTGGGTTTGTGCATGCTGAGGTCACACTAGAAGGGGGCGCACTGCCGTTATTCCACTATAACCACCACGGTTCCATCCTATTGAAGTTTGTACTTTGGTGAGGTGCCAGAACACTCTGGCTAAAAATGCCAAATATTCCTCCCTGAATAGCCAATCCCAGGATTCAGTAGGACTGTACTAAAGTGGAATGATAGCACTATAATTGTGTAGTGTGAATGGGCCCCAGGTGATGGACATTAGTCATGTAAGGCAGTTTCTGGGCATCACAAGAGCCCTGGTGGATCAGCCTACAGTGCTACATAGTCTAGCTGGTACCATCTTGTGTCCCTTTAGTCATTCCTGACCTTGAGTCTGGGCTGGCTGGAGCTAATGGGAGTTATATGCCAAAATATCTCAGGAGATTCAGGTTGGTAAAAGTTCATGTACTGTAATTCTGTATTCTGCTCCCCCAAGTGGCCAGCCAGAAGCTCACAGGATAACGGTTCCTCCTTCCTGGCTTCTAATATTCTTTAGGGATGTATTGTATGTTTGAAGGCCCTGTGAGCACTAAGTCGTCGTGATATGCCCAAGATTCACAACTCTGTGTGAGAGTAAAAGTAACACTTACACACAATTGTTCCCTCCCTGCTGGACTGCCAGCAGGCATGCAGGAAGAGGAGCTGTTCAAATTCCATTTCTCGAGAGGTTGCTAAGAGCTAGAATTAGTACTCAAGGCATCCTTCTGGTGCTCCCAGCCAACAGTGGGCCGCCCTCCTCTCAGTCTTGCATTAAGGAGGTAAACAGGGGTGAAGGGAAGTAGAAGCCAAGCACAGAAGGCTGATAGACTTTACTCCAGTGTGTAGAATAAAGCCATTCAGATCATTCTGGGAGGTGTGCAACAGGAGAACTCGCCAGACCTTGCAACAGCTTCTGTCCTGAAAGTTGTTGATACAGGCTGGCTTGTCCGTCCGTCCGTCCGTCCGTCCTTCCTTCCTTCCTTCCTTCCTTCCTCCTCCTTGAACCAGCACTGGGGCCACGCCCATATAAAAATGCCTGCTTTCAGTCCAGCAAGTCATATGTGAGTTGTTGCGGTTGTTTAAAAGTAACAAAGTACTCCCAGCCTACCACTGGAACAGACTTCAGGAACCCCAGATATGAGCGCTGGTCCTCTTTCTCTGGGTTACAAGTGGTTCTTGTGAAAAACAGGCAGGTTACTCATTAGCAAGAAGAATCGATGCGCTGCCTTTCCGCAGAAATCTGCAGACCCCGGAGCAGTGAGGCCATTTCTGCACTAGACTGTTACAGTGCTATTGTTCCACTTTCAACATCCTATGGAATCCTAGGGTTTGCAGTTGTGTTGTGTGCCTTCAAGTTGTTTTCGACTTATGGAGACCCTAAGGCGAACCCATCACAGGTTTTTCTGGGGGCTTGAGAGTGTGGGATGTTACCTTGAGTGTGTCACACACTCTCAATTTAATAAATTGTTTTATAAATTGGTTAACTTTATAAATTGTTATACATTTCTTTTTAAATCTTAACAGTTTATATTTTTATTAATATCTTGGTATAGTTTTTTTTTTAATTTGTAATGTTTTAAATTGTTGTGAGCCACCTTAAATCCCAGTATTGGGAGAAAGAGAGGATATAGAAGAATGAAAGAATACAGGTTGTGTATCCTTCATTGGAAATGCTTAGGATCACAGGTGTGTCAGATTTTGTATTTTTTTCAGATTTTGGAATATCTGCATGTACACGATGAGATATATACTATTCTTTCAACACAGGGTCTGCTCTTTCATCAGTTTGTCTCCTCTTGCCTTCTTCATTTAGGGGATATGAAGGAATTAGGGAGGTTTGCTTGGCGTTTTGTGTGTGTGTGCTGCTGGCAAAGCACGCTGAGAGGGAGAAAACAGTGCCAAGCTGACTGAGAAACTTTGCAAGCAGCACATGCGGTCCCAAGTGAGTCTTTGTCACTCTTTCAGGTTCCCTACAAGAAGAAGACAGGGTTCCACTTTTCAAAAGTTTCAGAGCATTTTGGATTTCAGATTTTTGGATAAGGCGTACTCAATCTGTAGTAATAGATCTGAACTTCAAAGGAGCTATCCAGGGTTCTGAACCTGTCTGGAGAGAGTCAGGCTTCCACCCTTGAACTGATCCTTTATCAAGTTCGGACTAAGCTCCAGAGTGGATTCACCACCCCACTAACTTGGAAGCCATCAGCTGCCACTTTCTCTTCCCACTTCATTTTGTGGAATTTGAGATTGAGTCTGAAATGATGGAAATCCAGCTGTTCTGTAGATGAAAGCTTAAGATCTGACACAATACTCTCCAGGCTTAGTCAGCTCTGAGGTACTACAATAAATGGTACCACTGCAGAGTGCTTTATCTCTGCATGGGTGCTATCTGTGAGTGCTCCCCCACATTAAAAAAAAATGAAATATTTTCACCAGTTCTGGGAAAATGGCCTCACGAATCAGAAAGAAAGGTTTTGTGCTAAATTTCTACCTGCAGAGAACCGTGTAAAGAAAAAGAGACTTCCGGACCATGATCCGTGTTCTGATATAGTACAATCCAGCTTGTCGTGTGAGGACTCTGTCACTTCATTTTGGTGCAAGTGTAGATGGTGCCTGTGGGTTGACGCTGCCACTGCAAAATCCTGGTTTGTTTTTTTATTTTCCCCAAAGGAATAAGGAGGTGCTCTGTGGAGCAGGCCTTTAAACCTCAAGGAGTTGGTTGACTAGATTCATCCTGCCCAATTCCTTCCTGTAAAAAGCATTTATTTTCCCCCAGGAGGAGAAAAACCCTAGGACACTCATGGGGGGGGTCACCCTAAGTCAACAGACAACTTGAAGGCATGTGCGCGCACACACACACACACACACACACACACACACACACACACACACACACGCGTTTCCTCGTGGGCAACCAAACCTTGTTGTTCTGGCTGGGAACTTGAAAAACTGGTGGCTGTGGTGAGAGAGTCATGCTTCTGTCTAGTGACAAGGCTGGCAGCTGGTTGGGAATCTCCTGACTCCCATCTGACTGGCCGAAATATCTCTAGTGAGGTCTCATGAATTCCTCCTGATGAGTTTTGGCAACCTTATTCTCTTTCTCCCTCACTCTTTATTTAAAAAAAGAAAAAAAATACTAACCAACTGTTTTCTATTTTGTTCCTCCAGATAGCAAGCAAGTTGGTGCTGGGGTCGTGGGAGCCATTTGAACCTTCCTGCATTCCTTAAGGCAAAGAGTGAGGGATAAGGAATCTGCCAAACCAGTGTGTTAAGGTCACGTTGTACAAATAGATGAAGGAGGGGATAAAGGGATGGCCCATTCACAAATGATATATGTATATCTGCGTGGGAGGGTGCTGCTTTACTGGTGGAACGCTTTCTTCTGTGTCAAGGAGATGACCAACTGATGGCCTGATGGTTGGATTAACCTCTGTCTGTGGGTTGTGTATGTGCTTAGCGTTTCATGGTCCCAGTCTAGAGTATAAGGTGTGCATGTTATGCAAGCAGGATTTTAAATCTCTCCCATGTTGGCTCCTCTTCCACCATAGTTTTTTTAAAAAAAGATAAAAATGAAGTAGCGTGTCTTCCAAGTGTCTCAATTAATTTTATGTCACCCCACTTTGTCAACTGCTTTTAAAATGGCCTAGTTTCTCTCTCCTCCTTTGTCCTCAGCTTTCTTCAGTTGCTGCAAGCTGAGTTCAAAGTGAAAAAGTATTTTCCACTCAGTTAATTCAGCAGGGTCCAGGAAGGGAAGAGAGGTCTGGATCTTGCCCTTTCCTGAGGACTCAGGCAACAGCAAACTGCTTCAACCTCTTCTTCATTAATAAACTTTGCCATCTTGACTATACTCTGTTGCTGCATGAAAGAAATAGCACCAGGAGGGTGGGATGGTCTTTGAGAATTATGAGATGGTGAGGTTTACTTGCTTGTTCAGTTTTGCTCCCCATCTTTTGGTCAGGTCTCGTGCATTTTTAAAACAGCTAAAATTCCTTCCTCTACACAGCCATTAAAAGGACAGGAGCCAGTTCCAGTATTCACTCTGACAACCCTATAGGTGCTGGGGGAAGATGGCACATTGTTGAAACAAAGGCCTAAAGGTCTGTAGCTGAGGGAGATTGACGAACCAGATTATGTGAAACATCTGTGCATCTTTAGGTTGATCCCTTATGGGCCCTGTAACATTTCCCTGTTTTTAAACAATAAAAAAGCTTGCGGAACATTTTTAAAATATGCTTCTTCCATGGCATAAGGGTTTGTGGGTGAAACCCCGCTTACTCCAGTCGTGTTTCCCTGTTGAGCCTTCTCTGTCTGGCGTGTGGGTTTGTAATTCGAATGCAGCCCTTGCAACTGCCCCTTCTCTCCCTTTCCTCCCCACCCCTGGGCACCTGCTCCATTGTCTGCTCTGCGGAGAGGAGAAGGAAGGGCCCCAGAAAATGTTTGCGACAGCAGCTGCCTGGCTGGGTGTGAATCCCAGGAATTTGGCTGGGTGGGAGGAGAAGAGCTGACTCCTCCTGACCTCTGACCCAAGGGAAGATACAAGCCATCTTCTGTTTCTCCTCAGGCTGATTATGGGGTCAGCGAGGCAGCCGTCCCCTGGCCTCTTCCTCCCTCCCTTCGAGCGTCTGGAGCCCTCCGGTGCACAATAGATTTGTCAGGTTCTTGGCACAAACGCGGGAGGGATGGGGACAGGAGGAGGTGAGAAGAGACGCATGGAGGCACAACACTTCCTCCAGAAAATGTGCCGTGCATGTGTGTGGAGGGCTGTCTGTGTGTGTGTAATCTTTTGGCAGCAGCTTTTATCTCCCCCCCTTGCTTGTTATGGAACTACAAGCTGTGAAGCAAGCACTATTTTTTTCTCTATCCCCCCCCTCATATCTCTCAGGCTTGGACCACAGACTTTGGGCCTTGAAGTATCCAGCCAAAGCATTAAGGATTCAGCTTGCATTGTTAACTTGGAGCAGCAGTGGTGCTGAAATAATTGCAATACTTCGTTGTAGCTGTAACTTGGGGAGAACTCCTTTGTTGGCCACGGGTCATGCTGAGTGGAAGGGATTCAGGGAGTCCAGAAAAGGAATATTTCTAGGTTGCATCAGTAGGAGCGTAGCTTCCAGATCAAGAGAGGTAGTAGAACCACTCTGTTCTGTTTTGGTTAGGCTTCACCTGGAATACTATGTCTGGTTCTGGGCATCACAGTGCAAGAAGGATATTGACAGGCTGGAACATATCCAGAGAAGGACAGCCAAGATGGCCAAAGGTCTGGGGACCAAGCCTTAGGAGGAACAGCTGAGGGAGCCAGGGATGTTTAACCTGGAGAAGAGAAGACTGAGAGTTGACAGGACAGGCACCTTTAAATATCTGATGTGATGTCATGTAGAAGATGGAGTGAGCTTGTTTTTCTGCTAATCCAGAAACTAAAACACAGACCAATGGATTCAAATGAGAAGAAAAGAGATTCCACCTAAACAGAGGAAGAACTTCTTTAACAGTAGAATAGACTGCCTTGAAAGGTCATGGCTTCTCCTTCTTTGGAGGTCTTTAAACAGAGATTGGGTGGGCTTCTTTCAGGAGTTCTCCAATTGGGTATTCCGGCATGGCAGAATGGGGTTGGGGTGAGGGGACCTTGTAGTTCCTTCTAGCTCTAAAATTCTGTAATTCCTTGGCTTTGTTCCTCACCAAAGAGCAGACGTGAGAGCGTGGTGTTGGTTAGTCTTCAGGAGTTATGCAAGGAAGAGACAGTGGCTTTGAATGCTGGGCACAGTTTGTTCACCACAGCAACCGGGCAGTTTTCTTCATGTTCTTGCAGACGGGCAGCAGTGGCGCTGATGGGGAAGTGGCCTGCTGTGGTATGGAGATAATCCTCTGTGGCGAGTTGCTGCAAAGGAGACAGTGACCACCAAGTGGTGCAATTAGGTTTGGATTCCATGTTGTGGCAGGAACTGGGATCTCCAGCAGCAGATTGGTTTTCCTTGGGAATCACCGAGTGTTGCGATGGCAACCATCGTGTTTTAATTTGGGAGAAGCTGTCCCTTTCTCCAAGCGGAAGAGACCATAAGTTGGCATTTCTTCCTGCTCTTAATGATGCAAATGTCTTTTCTGTATAAGAACCAGAACCAGATCCAGAAAAGGTACTTTGTGGAGCATAATATTCCTGACCAGCGTGACTGTTAGCTAGGGTGTTGAGAGTGAAAACTTGAGATAGCTCTTTACCTTCAGCGGTTGGATAGAAGGGGGGATTTGAACAGGTGTTTCTTGTTGCGTGACAGGGAACACACTCTTCCTTCTTTTGCGTGACTCTTAAAGGTACAAGATCTGTCTCCAGTTTTTCCTTCTGGCAACTGTAGTGTTAACTTGAGGGGATGTGAGAATTCTGGGATTTATAGTCCAATAAGGCAATTTCCAGTTGACAGAAAAGAGCTTATTTGCTGAAATCCTTGATGTTGATGGCTGTTCACATTTGTTTACCCCTGTGAGACTACTTATGGGCTCAGATAGGAGCAGGAAGAGGGAGAACGGGAGAAGCCTTGTGGAAATGAATGGCCAGGTTCACTTCCTCCGGCATTTCCATGGAAAGAGTGCCACCTCCCTGGAGTAACTTGTTATTCAGCCTCATCTATTCTTGCCCTTAGAAGGTATGTTTGATGTCCTTGTATGTTTCCTCCTCCCTCTGGTTTGCTCACTCCTTTCTTCTTTGGCAATGCACTAATTAACACTATGAGATGGCCTCTTGAAGCTGATCTGAGAGTTTGTGTCCTTAAAAGTCTTCTGTTAGGAATACAGGTAATGGGTCTCTTGAAAGGATTTGCACCAAGGCTAGGGGAAAGAACGTGAGGGTAAACAGAAGATGGTTTCTCCCCAAAAGGAGGAAAGGAGGAAGACTTGACTCTCACACCGATTCCCTCCTTCGTTGCACTGTTTTTCTCTCTTGCTTTCTCCCCTTTTGTGTCTTCACCTGCCTCTCCCAGTTCACCTTGTCCTGTTTGTGTATGTCTCCAGCAGGAGAGAAACATCACAGGTCTTGACTCATTCTGGTCTTTGGTAAACTTTCACCAGAATTAGATTTTTTTCCTTGCCTTTTGAGGGGCAATTATTAAGCGTTATTCTCAATTCAAAATTTTGCAAAAAAACATACATTTGAAAAATTTTGACACTGATTTTCCTTGGGTACTTTTTGCCTCTTCAAGCCCAGCATCTGCAGCTTAACTTCTCTCTCTCTGTCTTGTTCATGCATTTCGTATTCTGGATCTATACTGCTGTTACCTTAATACTTATTATCACTCTTATGTGATATACAAAACATCTGTGTTACACAGGGCTCTGTCCTTCCATAATCCTATAATCCCTAAGCCATGCCAACTGTGAGGAGGGAACTGTGGTCCAACAGAATAATTTTTTTCAAATTCTGCCTTTTAGTCACAGGCTGAAAACAGCTAATAGTGTTTTCAAGAAGTTGCAGGTAGGGCGATTGAAGGGATGGTTGTTTATCATGTGTACACTTGTGTAGTAAACAACCCCCTGATGCCCCATTGCATACACCCAAGGAAGGAGATGGGCAAGAGAGAATAAGTATTTGGCCACCAGACTGACCTATGTATGAATTTTGCAAAATTTGCTCTCCTTTCCCTGACCTGATTTGGACCCTGGGTGCCTGTTCTCCCCACTATTCCTTAGCCCTTTTCCCTGCACAGATATTTTGATATTTGCATTTTTTCCAATTTTGCGTGGGCCTTTTGCCCTTTATCTTAGCAAACGTGGAGGACCGACTGTGTATGTTCCGAAGGAAGAAAAAGTATTGTAAAAAGTAGCACAAAACTAAAACGCTAACACTGAACACTAACTAAAACACTCGACACTGACTCACTAAAACACAGAAGGGCTGTAGCTCCCCTCCAGGCCAAACTGTAATGAAAGAGAAAAGAGACAAAAAAGCTAAGTCATCCTACTAGAATTACTAGTAACCATAACCACAAGTTATTACATAGTTAGATTTCTCATTGCTCAAAAAAGTCCATAAACTGTTCCTAATCTTTAGAAAAATCTTCAACTGGCTTTTCAGTTTGGTAGAATTTATGCTGAGGATTGCAGCCTTAATTTGAGCATGCTGCATTTGAGATTTCATGGGACGTTTGGCTCTCGCAAGGACCGGCAGGGAGAGTCTCTGTTTCTTTCTCTTGTTTGTCATCGGTGTGCCCTTCTCCCCCTCTCCTCTAGGACATTTGGAGGGGGCTTGGTGGAGCGTATGTGTGTGTGTGTAAGGGTGGGACTTAAGCACTCAGATCCCCCCACCCACACGTACCCTCTCCAAGCATCCTCTCCCACCTTCCCCTTGCAACTCCCCTCCTTCCCGGTGGGAAATACAGAAAGGAAATGCTCTCTTTGCCTAGGCCTGGAATAATAATACTATAAAAGGAGGGTGGGGAGGAGGGATGGCGAGGGGAAGGGAAAGAAAAAGGGAATCCGGCGTGTCTGCTATTGAGAAATGAAAAAGCTCCTCCAATTAGAGGCTTTGGTGCTGCAAACTTGAGGCGAGGCACTTGAACTGTCACTGTGGAGCCTTAATTAGCAGCTGCAGGTGAGAGGTCAGCCGCAACTCAGCAGTCTTGACAAGGCTGCTATCAAGTGCAAGGCAGCAGCAGCGGAGGAGGAGGAGGAGGCAGGCGGGCGAGTGGGTGGGAGGGAGGGAGGGAGGGAGGGAGGTGTGCAAACAAGAGGGGGAGAGCTAAAGCTCCTTCAACTCAGGACAAACCCTGGAAGGGGGAGGATGTAGAGAGAGAGAGAGAGAGATTGAGAGAGAGATGCAGCCTGCGTTTAAAGGGAATAAAATGGTTGCTGTCTCTCTGAGCCGGCTCCCCGCCTGCGGCCAGGATCCCACAAGCAGCTCCATGCCTGCACCCTGAGCTCTTCTCCTCCATCCGCCTGGGGTCAGAGCTGCAGGTGCCAAGGAAGCCCAAGGACGCTGTGAGTGACCCCGTCGCAGAGGGTGACGGCAGGGGCTGGAGCTGGTGGGGTCACCATGCCACAGCTTGCTGCTTAGATCTTGCCCTCCCTCCCTGACTCCTCTGCCACCGCCTCCTCCTCCTCCTCCTCCGCCAGGGCATCATGCTGGAGATGAAGACCTGGTCCTCCTTACTTCAGAGCCTGAGTGAGTGGAAAGTTGTTTGCCCCCTCTGCTTCTCAGTGGCAGTGTCTGTTGCCTGTCCTTGCTCTTTGTCCCAGCTGGCAGGAGGCTGAAGGAGAGGAGAACCTATTCTGGGGTTCACCTTGGTGCAATCTTCTCCCGGCATGTGCCCTCTTGCCTTTTGCCATCTTCTCCACTGCCTGCCCAGACATCAAGATCAGCAGGCCACCCAAACCTATCTTGATTTTTCTTTGCATCCAGATGGCTTTAGGAAAGCTTTAGGAAAGCAAGTTCTTATGGAGGTCTTATGGAGACTTTGAGGTCAAACAACTTATCTTTCACCAACACTCCACTTCTGCTTTTGAGAGTCCTTCGTAACTGATGATGGGGGGGCCAAGTCTTAGAAGTACATTAAATAATGCTCTTTGATCCTCCTCAACTTCCCAGTTAGGGAATCAAAAGGGGGTCTGCGAACGCTACCCCCGCTCTCCCTGAAAGTCTCAGATCCCATATCACCAAGGAACTATTTTGTGTTCATGGGGAAGCAGCAAGAGACACCTTGAGGAGTTTATGGCTTGGCTCATTTGTATGAGTTATTTGCATGGCTGTTTTGTACTGAAGAATCTGGGTCAAGGCCTTGGGGAGTTTGGGGCAGGGGGTGAGGGTGGGAGGGAGGAGGCAAGAAATTGAGGGACAAAATGTGTTTTGATCGCAGATGTTAGAAAAAGGGCTTGTTGGAAGGCTTGGAGGGTTGTGTGAAGCCATCCTCATGCGTGATTGTAATGAGCTGAGGCTCCAGGCTGATATTGATAGAGAACCCTGCTCTTCATTGCCAGCTAATTAAACGCTACCTACCCAGTCATTTCCTGAAAGGAACAGCCTCCTGCGCCATCAGCTCTGACTTTTTTGACCTGGTGGGTCTTCACCTTTGACTGCCCCTTGACCTTTGGCCCTTTTAGGGAAAAAGGCTTTAAATACAAAGGTATTTGATAACTAATCCCATCGGATGTTGCCTTGGCCTCCCCTCTCCAACTGCCCCTTTTGCAGAGTGGGGGGCAGCATTGTGTGAAACCCTCCCTTTTGATTGCTTTCATAGGATTGGGTTGGGGGAGGTAGGTGGTTGATGGGTTTTTGAGACCAATTTCAAAGGGCAGTAAAAGGAGGAAGAAGCACTTAGCACAGTGGTTCTCAACCTGTGGGTCCCCAGATGTTTGTGGACTTCAGCTCCCAGAAGCCCTGAGCATTGACCATAGTGGCTGGGGCTTCTGGGAGCTGAAGTCCACAAACATCTGGGGACCCACAGGTTGAGAACCACTGACTTAGCAAGAGCGAATGCACCGTTTCTGTCTTTTAGTGTGCTGGGAACAGACTTACAAAGAAGTCTTCTGGGTTGAAGAAGAAAAGAACTTTTAAAAATGTCTCTTCTTCAGATTAGGGAATGTACAGTCTCTCAAGCTTTTAAAACTTCAGAGAGACGTACAATTGCCCTATTTGTCTTGTATGCTTGTGCTAATTTGGAATGATGCACTGTGATGCTGCCCACACCTTCCCTGCCCCCCCTCCCACATCAGCTTTGGATGCCCTCTTAGTGTTGTGTGACATTGAAGGGGAGAGAGATTGGGAAGGCTCTCTCTGTGGAGGTCACAGAAATATGCTGATTACAGGCATCCCAACTTGCAGAAAGAGCTTACAGCAAATCCCAAATCTACCAGATTCCAGATTAGGCTGTTCAGAATTTTTCTGCACATTGGCAGTGGTGATGAAGACTCTCCCTCTCCCCTCCCCCTCTCTCTCCCCCTCCCCCCTCCATCTCCATCTCCGTCTCCATCTCCATCCATCCCCTGGTTCTGTCAAAATTGTGGGAAGCCAGAAAGTTTAGCTGACTCCTCCTCTTAAAAGACTCCCCATCACAATACTTTTTCTCTTTTGGGGAATCCTGGGGCACAGCCTAGTGGAACAGAAAGCGAAGGCAAAACAAAGTCAGACGAACAGATGTCGTAATGGCGTTTGTTTTTAGCTGTTTCCATATATCTTGGCAATGAGACAACAGGTATTGTCAGACCAATGTATGTGAAAGAAATTAAGGGAGGAAGTTCAATATCTTTCAAGAGGGCATCCTGACATCCATTTGGTTTCATTTGTGGGCAGAAACCTTAGCAGGTTAGAAGGTGATAACCGTGTATAGTTACAAAGCACTGACTGAACCCATTTGGGCTGTGAAGCTCTTTTGGATGCCTCTCCATTTCCCCTCACAATGGATGGAACTCCACTTTTCTTTTCTTTTTCCTGTCCTGCAGCCTGCTAGATGCTGTAGAAAGTGCTTTAGGAGCAAATTAAGGTTCTGATCCCAATTGAATGGGCCCTTGTTTGAGGCTTAGTGATGGAGGATGGATGCATCCTTAGCTGGCTAGGCAGTGGCTGGTGGAGGAGGAGGAAGAGGAGGACCAGGTTTTTATAGGGCTGTACAGCCTGATTGGAGCCACAGAGAGGGAAAGTTTCCTTGTTTTCATTACCCACTTCAAAATTACACAAATCATCTGTGGTCATTACTTTGGTCTTCTTGGCTACACTTGCATATTTATTTCCAGACTTGGAATGTGATGAAATACAGCCAGCCCTCTATATTTGTGGGTTTAACTTTCACAGTCCTGGTTACTTGCGAGTTTTTCCATCCTCTGCCGCCCCCACCTCAAGTGCTTCTTTTCTGAGGAAACCTTCCCTCTCAGTGGCTCCAATCAGGCCATGCAGCCCTTTAAAAAACTGCCTCTGGTCTTCCTCCTCCACCACCACCACCTGCTTTCTAGCCAGCTTAAGGACAGGTAACAACCTGATTTCTCAGCCCCACAAACCCTCTCCTGATGCCCCATACACACACCCGAGGAAGGAGATGGACGAGCGAGAGGAAGTATAGAACCCCCATGCTTGTCCATCCCCTTTCTCTCTCCTTTCCCTGATCTGGTTTGGACCCTGGGTCTGCCCCCTTCTTACAAACATGCACACGCATTTTGATATTTGTAGGTTTTTTACTTTTGTGTGGGTCCTGTACCCTGAGCCCCAGCAAATGTGGAGAGCTGGCTGTCGTGTTAAGCATACAGTTTCTCAGTGGCTGCAGAGTGACCTTCTTTAAGACCTGAAGGCCAGATCTTGTCCTCAGACGTCCCTGGATGGTGGGGTAGGGGAGGTTGGCCCTTAGATCAATGAATGGAGCTTCCTGCTGGTGCTGAGCCCCAGCACCTCTCTGAATCTCTGTTGTATCCCCCCTCATTGCTGTCCATCAGTATATATACTGTTGTTGGGTACCTTCAAGTCACCCTAAGGCAAAGTTCCCATGGGATTTTCTTGGCAAGGTTTGCTCAAAGGGTGTTTGCCGTTATCATTTCAAGACTGAGAGAATCTGGCTTGTCCAAGGCCAGTGGGTTTTCATGACTGAATGTGGACTTGAACCCTGATCTCTCATAGCCACTACACCACCCTAGCTCTCTCCATCCGTTCAGTACCATCCTAGATTTTGTAGCAGCTCAAGCATTGTTTTAAGGGTGCTTTTGGTTGGTACCCCCGAAAGCAAAGGCACGGAAGGGCTTTTAGATGTCCCTACGTAGCCATCTGTCCCAGAGTAGGGATGGCCGTGGCCGCGGGGCAGAGACTGTATGGACAAATGCTTGATGGAGATGGACCTTGCTTCCATCTGCTGTCACAAACAACAAGGACAGAGAGAAGCAGCAGCATCCACAGATCAAAACAGAGAGCCCTTTCCCAAGCCAAAGTGCTTATTACTGCAGCCCTGGCACTGAACAAAAGCGGGCGGGCGTGTGGGGTGGGTGTTGCTTGTTAGAGCCGCTGCAGGCTAATGGGCAGAGGGCACGGCAGGCAGAGGGCAGGCTGTGCCCTCTCATACGGAGAAGGCCAAAAGGTGCCGGCTAAGCTCTTCTGGCATCAGAGTTCCCTCCCCAGGGGAGGATTAGCAGGCAGGGGTTATGCAGATGGACGGCTGGGCAAGCTGTTGGGATCACGGGGAGCTGGAAGCGGCTCAGGCTGTAATCTGAGCTGGCGGGGAGGACGGAAAGAGACGAGTGGGTGGGCAGGCAAAGCTCTGCACCCAGGCTGGAAGGAGGGAGGAGAGAGATTCACACAGCAGCTTTGTTAATTATGAACCTCGAAATTTGGAATCCTCTCCAAACTTGTGTTTTGCAAAAGTTTTGCAACAAACCTCCTGCATTTTCTGGCACTCGAAAAACCGAGAGGTAGAAACATCACCTCGAGGTTCCTAGTAAACACTCCAAAAGCCAGCGTAGAGCTTCTCTTTTGGATGGCGAGGTCAACAGGGGAGGGTAGGAAGGAGCTGACTGCCCTGCCTTCTCTCTGCCCCCTCCCGGCCCAGCTAACCCCAGCCAAATTTGTCTGTCTGGTTCTAGCCTGACTTGGGGAAGGGAGGTTTATCATGTGTACTCTTCTCCATTACAGGGTGATGTCAGGATTTAATTTTGTGGTTGCGCCTGACGAAGGCTTCAGACCCACACGGGCGCAAACAGAGTGGTAGCCCTGCCTTTATAGTGCTTGGGTCTCTTTCCTGGAAAGAAAACAAGACACGCCTATGGGAGAGGGGCCCTGGGAATTTGTGTGCCTGCCCTTTTGAGATGGCCAGGCTCTCTGAGGATGAAAGCAAGTTGGTCAGTTAGAAGAAGTAAGTGGGGTTTCTTTTTTCCCCCTCTCCTAGCCATTTGAGGTCATTTTTTACTGGGGAGGGGGAGGAAGGGCAGCAAGTGGAGAAACACCCCAGCCCTCATGTAGTAAAACCTCTGTCTCTTCTTGGCAGGGAGGAATGTGTACTAATTTTATGATGTTTTGACTAGATGCTGTCTTTAGGCGGAAGGAATGGTTCCCCTATCTGTTTCCAGTGTTTCAGACAGCTGTAGTTGCTCAAAGCATGTTGTCTCCAAGGTCTTGCGTGAGATGTATAGTTCTCAACCCCATAATTTTCTCATCTCCAGGGAGTTTATACTCTTATTTGACTTCATCCATCCATCCATTCAATTCTTGTAATACTTTGTTGCTTTAATGACTGTTTATATCTCTCAACCAATTTTCCTGAACCTGGATCCCCCCACCTCCAGATGTTCTGACCTGCAATGCCTGCCATGATCCTTGGTCACATTGGCTGGGATGATGGGAGTTCTAGTCCTAGCGTGTCTATCAGACACACAGTTTGGAAATGCTTGCCTACTCTGTGCAGCCCTGGTTCCTGAGAAGGCTTACATAATAATAAGTAGTCATAAATCATTTCAGCAAGGCTTCGACCACCCACAACATGTAAAATGACAGCACTGCAGTTAGACTTGCAAAGATGGATCATAGAAACCAGACAAGAGAACAGCAAGGGTTAAAAAAAAACCTCCTACAAGGTTTACTATCAGAAGTGAAGCTTAGCCAGTGCTGTTGTAGATGCACATTCGCTTCTCCATGAAGAATAGCAAATGGCTGTGTCACTCGTAGAGGCAGTGCCTTAATTCTGGAAAAGCTCTGCTTCTTGACTGACATGAATCTAATGCTACCAAGTGTTGACATTTGGGAGGAGGACTTTGCTAGATTCATCCTGAGAGACCTACTCTGTCTCCCTTCCTTTGCCAATTTCCTGGGTCACTCTTCAGTCTTTCAACATCTCCTCTGTTTGTGTTCCCTGCTTCCTGCAAAAAGTGTCCAGCATTTCTTGTGTGATATTTTACTTTCACCTTCATTTACCCAACTTGCACCAAGGCCTCATTCTGCAGCTTCCAATTTCCCACTGAACAGTCTATGAAATCACAGGAGGTCCACCAATGGCTGGCAAGAACCATATAGATGATGGGAAGGCCACAACCTGCTATATGTGAAGCTGTGTCTGTTCTACAGTTGTGGGCTCCAGCTGGACAGAGTTGTCTGTAATTGACTGGAAGCCATATGGTAGTTCCCCCTGCCTTTGCCCCGCAACACTAGGGCACACAATCGTGCAGCTGGAGCCTGACGCTGGAAGAGAGAGTTTTGATTTTTTAGCACTGAGTTTGCATCACTCATGGTGTGGTGGCACTGTTCTGGCTTTTCGGGGTGAGATCAGAGGCACTGCATACAGTGGTTTGTGTACTCTGTTTTTAGTGGTGCTGTCTTTGACCCAGCTGGGGCTAAACAGCTTGCTTTTAATTCAGCTTGTTCTGCAGCAGCTGCAGTGTCTGTCCAGTGCCAGCCTTCATTTCTTTCATTTGCTTAATCGAAACCTTTTCTCAAATTTCTGTCTCTGTAAAAAGCACCCGGTCAGACTTGATTCCCTGATTTGGCTATCTCCTGCTTTCAGAAAGGTTGCAAATGATTTCACACCCTCTGTTTTTTACTTTCAAAAACGTTGCCAAAAATTCCTCTTTATTGTGTCATTCTCATCCCATTTCTCCATCCAGGGAGGATCATTTCTTGTTGATTGACCTCTGGTGGAGAGCAGAGCTGAAAATGGATTCATCTTGCCAAAAGAGTTAGTTGTAAGAGTTTTCTGATATGCTGCTTTCATGACCTTTCCAAGGGCCATACATATAGGGCCTTTTCAAAACTAATGGACTTATAGTACCTTAGCTTCAGGGTTTGTTCTTAACTCCTGCTGTAAGTGTAACTTGACAATAATTGCCCTAGTGTGCGAAAGTGTGCTGAATCACTGATCATCACCAAGTAACGCTGTATACAGATATCATATATACTTTATGCTCTTCTTCCCCAACCTGATGCAAGCATATCAGTGGCCACCACTGTGAGAGTAACAGAAGTTGTAGTCCAGCTTACCTGGAGGGCATGAGGTTGGGGAAAACCTGCATCCTACCAATCCTTCAATAAACTGTTACCAGATCTACTTTCCTTCCTTGCCCAAGAGACAGAAGGATGGAATGGGCACAGTGATGGTTATAGAAATGAGATGCCAGAGCTCAAATCTTGGAGCTGTACCCTTCAACGTGGTTGCTTCTCAACTTCTTCTGCTTCACAGCTTTGCAGGGGAAGGCTGAGATGCAGGCAGAAATGAGTTAGTGACTCTGATTTGCCGCAGGAGATCCAGCCTCTGGGCTGCCACAATCCAGAACAGGATGTTGGGTGTCCTGGGTTGGCAGGGCAGGCATATCATCCAGGCTCACAAAGTCTGGTGGATCCCTATTTGGGTCAGGAGGATGAAAGGGATTTTGCTGGAGTTCAGACAGATTAGTGACTTTGGAGGGGATTTTGTCTTTCTGTTTGGGTCTCAAATCATCTAGAGATACTTTTGTGGAAGTATCACTTGCAGTTCCTCTTTGGATTGTGGTCTGAAAAGGCTGGGAGAAGAGAGGAGAGGATTAGATGGGCAGACAGCTCTGGCTCTTGGGCAGAGGTTATCCTTGCTCTGCAGATTTTTATGTTTTGCCTGAGATGACAATAGGCTTGCATGAGCAAGAGAGGTAGAAGGGTTCTACCATGCCTACCTGCTGATTAGTTCTTTCCTCCCACACTTATCTTCTTGTTTAATAGCACACAATTCCTTGTTAAATCAATATTGAGTTGACACCTGTTATTACAGGACGTGGGACCCAACCGCCTTCTCTCTTCATGCTGCGAGCTCTTTCTGTTTCTTTTCCTCTGTTTTTTTTGTCTTCTCCCAAACACACACACACACACACACACACAGATAAAGGGAGGCAGAAGGGAGCAATACACCATAACTCTATGCATAAAGTAGGAAGACATGGTTGAGTAACAGCAGTCAGGAAAGGCCTCTTAAATGGCTTTAAGGTTGCCAGGGCTGGTGAAGTTCGGAGGCCACCTTCCATATGAGATTTGCCCACCTTGGTGCTTGGCATGTTCGTGAGTCCCTGTGTGACCTGGAGAGACTGTTGTCCTGGCTGGGAAAAGGGAAAAGGGTAAAAGCCACTGGGGCTGGGTCCCCACCGTATTCAGACAGGAGTGTGAACCCCGCTGGGACCAAGGCCACAGATCAGTAGCTTAGAGCAGGATGGGGACCGTTGTAGACAGCCTGGCGGCTACCAGCCTTTATTAGCTGGGTAGACCAAATAGATCAAGGCTGTTGGTGTGTCCTGCTTGCTGTGATGGCTACACTGTCTTTGCCCTTTTGATACATGGCTTCTCTTCCATCATCTGTAAAAGAGGTATTTTGTTGGATAGCTGGACTGCTGGTCTTAGGGGAAAAAATTGGCTTTTTGGACCTTGGTCAGAACAGGGATATTTTTTTTTTTAAAAAAAATAGCACATGGAGTGTACCCTCAAGACATCATTACTTGGGATCAGAGAATCATAGAGCTGGAAGAGACCAGACAAGGGCCTTTGAGTCCAACCCCATTCTGCCATGCAGGAATGTGCCATCAAAGCATTTTTGACAGATGGGCATCGAGCCTCTGTTTAAAAACCTCCAAAGGAGACTCCACCACACTCCAAGGCAGCATATTCCACTATCAGACTGCTCTTACTGCGTCGTTATGTTTAGATGGAATCTCTTTTTCTGTAGTTTGAAGTCACTGGTCAGTGTCCTAATCTCTGGAGCAGCAGAAAACAGGCTTCCTCCATCCTCCATATGACATCCCTTCAAATGTTTAAACACAGCTATCATGTTGCCTCTTAACCTTCTCTTCTCCAGGCTAAACATACCCAGCTCCCTAAGTTGCTCCTCATAGAGGTTTGTGGTTCCCAGCCCTTCCACCATTTTGGTCGCCTCTTCTGGACACGTTCCAGCCCATCAATATCCTTCTTGAGCAGTGGTGTTCAGAATACAATATTCCAGGTGGAGTCTGACCCAAGCAGAATAGAGTAGTACCATCTCTTCCCCTGACCTAGGTGCTGTGTGTCCCCCCGCATAGCTGTGTGTCCTGTCTGCGCATCCGTGGGCAGGAGGGAAGCCCCCTTTGAGCCCTGTGACGCCCGCTCGTCCTGCCTTCCCCGTAAGCAACATAGAGTTAACTTTCCCCAGGGAGAGAGAATGGCCTCTGGAGCCGCCTCGCTGCAGCTCAGCAATGAATGGTGCCTTTTTAATGCTCCTTCATCCTTCAATCCTTATCTCTCCTAATTTATTGGATGTAACTGGTGGCGCTGATGGATCCTCAGCTCAGACCTTGGCTTCTAAATTTCAGCATTAATAATCTCAGCCCTTCGGCCAGCTCTCCAAATGTCTTTGATTTAGCTGCTGCTTCGGGAGGGGTGCAACCCCGTGTCCCTGGTGCCAGCGCTAATGTGGCCTGCTGACAATATATTTGGGCTTGGAATTGCATTTCCCTGATGAATTAATTGACCTCTTGGTGACTGTCACTCCCTCGGCCCTCCTCCCTTCTTAGGCTGGAACGGATGTTCTAATGAACAGGGCTGGGATCAGCGCTTTGCCTTCATGCCCTCTCCTCTCCTCCCCTTCCCTCCTCCTGCTCCTGCTTTTTTTTTCCCCAGCAAGATGTGAGGAAGAGGAAATTTGTCTGGTGCTCTGTGTGTGCAGCCAGTGGGAGACAAACAGAGAGAGAGACATACGGACAGACAGAGACGTAAACACAGGGCCTTGCTTAATCTTTAATCAGCTTTGAACTCTTGCTCCAGAGCCCCCTGTCCTAATGGTGGTAATCAACAGACCTTGCCCAGAAAAGAGACCCAGCAGCAATTGGGGTAATGGCATCTCCTTTCAAGCCCTTAACAAAGGAAGCTGCTGCATACTGTGGTAGCCAGGCCATTCCTCTATCACCATGAGTGATGCTGGACAGGGGCGATGTGGGGTATAAACCAACACCTTTAAAGGACTTACTAGCTGTAGAAGGCTTTTTGGGCTCTGACGCTCAGTAGCTCTCCAGGGTCTCAGAGAAAGAAGGACCCCTCGTTCCTTTGTAGGTATCCAAAATACCTACAAAGTGTTGTAATGTCTGCAGACTTCAGAGATCTGCAGATCTCTTTTAGAGCCAGGTGTAGTGGGCCAGGGTTCAGTTCCCCTGCTTGACCATGGAAACTCTTGAGGGTATGTCACGTACTCTCAGCCCCCAGAAAACCCCATGATGGGTTTGCCTTAGGATCACCATAAGTCAAAAACAACTTGAAAGCACACCACAACAACATGGCCCTTCTAGAACTGATTTATTTTAACCTGAACTTTCCGCTCTTTGGCCTGTTGATCTTGCTTGTGATAAGCTAAAAAGCTTTGTGGTAGGTTTTGTGGAGGGCTAGTATCAACCGTGGCCCCCTGTTGCAAAAGGGCAGTGGAAAGCTTAGTAAAGAGAGAAGCTCCCGCCTGTGTGTTCCTTCATGGGGTTCCATGGCAAAAAGGGGCCCACTTCTTTTTGCTTGCTAGGGAACAGGACCATGACCACGGCCTCACAATCTAAACGGTTGGGGAGTCAGTAACCTCCTCCAAAACCAGGCTGTACCAGCATGGAGAAGCAGGGAAGCCTAGGGTGAGAACTTCCCACCTTCCTTCCCTCTTTTCTGCATGGCGTACTGGCTTTCTGCTTTGCTCACCTCTGAAGCCGCTAAAGATCAGGTTGGGATTAAATGACACTGAGCTAAGGGAAGCAGGGAGAGGATTAATCGTGGCCTCGCTAGCTTCACACCTGAGAACATGCTGCTCTCCTGGTGTTTGCTTAATTAATCAGCCAGGGGTGTGTGTGTGTGTGTGTGTGTGAGAGAGAGAGAGAGAGAGGGGCCAGTCCGTGGTTGTAAGCCTATCACTGTGGTGCTTGGCAGCTCGGTATGCGGCGGACGCGAGGCTAGACTTTAAATAAGGGTGCAATTATTGCCTGAATAATTGACGAACAACGGGCAACGCATCGGCACTCAGCATAATGGGCTTTGGTCCGTTGCCATGGACGAGGCGCCCGTCTCCTTGGCTCTGCCAGCTTTTTCCACAGGTTTGGCAGAAAGGGCAGGTTGGGGCAGGGTGGAGGACGATCCGCTTCCCTTGGTTGCTTCTCATCGTTTCCACAAGTCAGAAACTGGTCCTGTAATGTGACTTACCCTGGGGCTTCCTAGGAGATGAGCCCTGGGCTTTAACTTGGGCATGGAGCAGGGCTTTGCAAAGTTACTGTTTTGGAGGACAGTTCACATGTTGGTTGGAGGATCTGGGCAATTGTAGTCCAACCCCCCTCCCCAAACCCTTTCCCAGGCTGTGGTGTAAGGATGGGAAATAATTGCAACGGGGACACCGAGATGCTCAGTACTCATTCTCAGTTTCTTGATTGCCAGTTGTCTGAAAGACTGTTGTGTGACTGCCTTCTGCATCTCTGAGAGCATCCAAAAGGCAATTTGGTGTAATGGACAGAGCTCTCTCAAGTCTCCCCCACAGGGTTCTTGTAAGGTTAAAATACTGCTCTGAGCTCTTTAAGGCGAAGTTTACAAATGTTGATAGTTGTCCCATTGCGTTGTCCAATTGACTTGTTGTTGTTAATTGCCATCTAGCTGAGCTCAACTTCCAGCAACCCTACAACTGCATTAGCGATTTCCAAACCACTTTGTTATCAACTGCTCTGCTTAAGTCTTCCAAACTCAGGCCTTTGATAGAATCTAGCCACTTTTAATGCCATCTCCCTCTTTCCCTCCTGCCTCACCAAGCATTGTTTCTTTTCCACTGAGTCGTGTTGTGTCATGCTGTATCCAAAGTACTACAGCGTTAGTTTAGTCATCTTGATTTCTAGAGAGTTCCAAAGCCTGGGAGCAGCCACCGAGAAGTCCCTGTCCTGTGTTCCCACTAAATGTTGTAAATCAGATTTTGTGTCAGGTGGAATGGACAAAACTGATTGGGGGAAGCGGGGAAGGAAGAGTAAAGTTGAATTCTTGCATTATTCAGACAGTGGCTGGATGTGACATTTTTCTCAGCATTCTCTGTCTTTGTGCTGAATGTGTTCCTTTGCATTCCATCTCAGGCAGAAGCATTTTCCCATTTAAAGCATACCCACCCACTTAACCACCCACACACCTGTCTTTACCTTCTGGTATCACTGACTTCTGTTCTCTGCTGTGCTCAGCGTCTAAATATCACAGGTCAGCTGCAGGTTAAATCAGATTTCACTCAGGACTGACCTGCAACAAATTCTTAATGCAGATATTCAAGCTTGTATCATTGAAGCTGTGCCTTGTGTGTGTGTGTGTGTGTGTGTGTGTGTGTGACACACACACACACGAAGAGAACTCTGGTACACGTGAGACTTTACTGTTCAGGGAGGATGTTTTGGCTAAGGAGAAGGCAGCACATTGGCAATTTGTGGGGAATCAGCTGGCCAGCTCTGCAATGCTGTGTTTCTCTTTAAAGTGGTGCTACTGAGAATTGGTGGTCCCTGGACTAGTGCCAGTCCTGGAGCTGTTGGCTCCCAGTCCCTGGCAAGTTTCTGGGAAAGATAGAAAGAAGTAGTTATACCCAATGGGCACCAATATAGTGCTGGTCACTGTCATATTGGGAAGGAAAATCACTGCCAGACCCCCACATCTGATGGCCTTTAAACTTCTTTGTACGACCACGGAGTCTCATACCAGAGTGAGATGCATGCTTTGGTTTTGATTCTCCCTTGTGGCATGCACTTCCGTGTGGACCCCTTAATAATGAAGTCTGAAAGTGCTGTTTTCTCTCTTTTCTTTCCCACTGGTGGGGAATCAGGAGTCACAACATATCATGCTAAGAGTGCCACCTACAGTCCTGGAGATGCTTTGCTCAAGGTCGAAAAGTGAGTCAGTGGAAAAGCAGGATCCTTTGCCGAGCACGCTCTGCCAGGTCACAGGAATGGCTGGCATTCTTTGAGCAGCCCAGGCAGGTGTGGGATAGCTGGTTTTTGTGGTTGGAGGGCATTGTGCAAGGGCATGTATATTTGCAGAGGTTTCTAGAGGGCAGAACTGGCTCTTTATTTGGCACATGAGTCACTGTGGCAAGAAACAGTTTTCCATTCTTGTTCCACTTGGCTGTGTGCTTCACCCTTCCCTTGTCCTCTTGCACGCGCTTGCAGCTAGGTTCGCTTTGGGAGGGGCAGCTTTGCGTGGAAGTGGTGGGAAATCCATATGCTTCCTCTTTGACTTTTTTAATGTTGAAAACAGATCACTCACCCCTCAAATGATCCTGTCTGGTCCACTAACCCTTGAAAAGCCCCACTGGAATGTGGGCTAAAGAGCTGAGCATGGGCAATGGGAAAAGGGGAAAGGGGGTTCACTCCTTTTCAGTACTGGAGAAGCTGCCTGGCATCTGGCTGAGTTAGTAGGTGGTAGAGCTTAGAAAACTACAGCTCCCACATTTCCTCAGCCTGTATTGCAGTCCTTCAAATAATTTGGATCTGATAAGATGTCCTGTGTGTCTCTGAGTGTACAGTATAACTATAGGAATGGTCTTCCAAAGAAAATGGGGATTTGCTGCCCTTACTAGAGGGCAGCAGAATGCTTGCTGTGGTGAGTGTGGATGATGGAATTGTAGACACTGTGTCGCTATCTCTGGCCATGTTTTTAAATAAATAAACCCAGGAACCATTCAGCAAATCCTGACCATCATTTGGAGACTGTCTTGATGGGGCTACAAGGTACCCAGCCCATTTTCGGTGTCTGCCTTTGGGGCAGTTGTTCATTAAGGCAGCAAGGAAGCCTGGCGTGCAAATAATGCTAAGGCCTTGCCCGGCAATTGATTTAGATCATTTTATAGAGAAACCTATGCAAAATAAAAAGCCCTTAATCACATTTGTATCCATTTCCAGCCTCGGTAAATCAATTT
Organism: Iguana delicatissima; assembly: GCA_948472985.1. NCBI lineage: Eukaryota > Metazoa > Chordata > Lepidosauria > Squamata > Iguanidae > Iguana > Iguana delicatissima. The sequence continues at coordinate 194,281 of CAOKZL010001731.1, read as the reverse complement.
GGATTGAACTGGGTGCCACGGTTACAGCTGATTAGTGTGTGTCTATATGGTCACATTAATGTTAGCCCGGGTTCACCTAATGGGGTCGCCGCCATTAGACATCCTGCCTAAGCCGCCATAAGCTGCGGCATTTCAAGCAAGCAAGCAAGCCAGCCACAAGAGGAGCTGGCGAGAGAGTACCAAGACATGAAGCACTGGAGGCCAAAGGGTAACAGCACTTCATCAGCGGAGCAGCTTTCTGTGGTTTCGTCTCCTGCTTGTTTGGCTCCATTTTTCTTTCTTCCATGTGCAGCCAAGTGGGATTTTCAGGTCAGCTTTTTACATTGCTTCCATACATCGGCTGGGGCATAAGAAAGATTACGGGAAGGCGTCATCACCTCTGCACCAAAGATAGTAGCGTTACATCTCCTTGAAGGCCACCATAGGTTCAGAAGAAGATCAGCTTTGGTAGGTCTGGAGGGCAAAAACCCCTCTGGTGGAACCTGTGGGCCCTTCTTATGTGGGTGTGCCTCTGGCAGGCTTCCTGGGTTTGGAGTGAGGAAGAGCAGCAGTGTTGGGTGAGTGGCTGTCTAAGATGCAACCTTTCTCCATTGCCACTTGATGTAGCAATGCCCTGGGGCATTTAATTCACTGCCTGAAGTTAAAATGGTTGCCCCCACAGCGTCAGCAGGCTGGTGCAGATCACAGCACTGGAAAAGTTTGTTTTGTTTTTTTGAAGGACAGCCTGGGTAAGATTGTCTCCTGACAAGGTATTTGAAGTAAAAGGTATTCAGGAGAAGTTTGCCATTGCTGCCTTCTCTGCAGTGCTGTTGTCCCTGAGACATCCTCCACCAGTGTCACCCCTCCATTACTGCTGATGCCCAGGAGCTGTTTGGCACATTTAGTCTTTGTTGTTGTTGTTAACTGCTGTCAAGTTGACTTTGACTTATGGCAACTCTATGAATGTGATACCTCTGAATCACTGTATCACCCGGCTGCTCCGCTCATGCCTTGTAGACTGAGCAACCGTGGCTTCCTCGGTGGAGTCTGTCCATCTGTAATGTGGTCTTCCTCTTCTTCTACTACCTTCCACCTTGCCAAGCATTGCTGTCTTTTCTACCAAGTCACATCTTTTCATGAAATGCTCAAAGTATGACTGTCTCAGGCTGCTTATCTTGGCTTCTAGGCTCCTCAGTGAAAGCTGGCCTGTCTTGGAAGACCTGTCAGTAAAAATGCCACTGTCAGTATAGCCTCGTACCTCTCTGGAGCCTGCCACCATGGAAAGATAGATTTGAGTTCATACTACTTGCCACCTTAGAAAGGTGGATTCAAGGTGGCTCTACCTTTCTATGGTGATGGGTCCTGAATTTGCGTGACCTCAGCTGGACGTTGACCAGGGCGCTTGGGCATCTCTCATTCATGGAGTCACCATAAGTTGAAGTCAGCCTAACAGTCAATAACAACAACAACCTGGACAGGAATCAGCACAGAACCAACAACATTCTGATAGCGAAGGGTAGGGGGAGAGAGCACAAACTCGGGTTGAGTTGCAAAACAAAGCAGTGGCTTCAGAAGAGTTCTGGTGGTCTGGCTATAGTTCTTTCCATTGCTCCTTATGACCAGGAGAGCCAGAATAAATTGTGCAAAATAGACAAGTAGACTAATGAAGTGGGCTTCCGTGGAATGTTATTTGCATTATTTGCTCCTCCTCCTCATCAGCTTGATGCATCAAAGCACTGTGCACGTTCATCCCTGCCCAGAGTTTGTAAAAGTTACTTTTGGGGCTACCGCTCCCAGAATCCCACAGCCAGCAGGGAGATTCTGCGGGTTGTAGTCCACAAAAGCAGCTGTTCCAAGATCTGGCCCCACTTGCAGTCCTGAAGTTCAAAGTGTGGTGAGAACATAGAAGAGATAGTCCACTGTCAAGCATTAGATGAAAAGAGGCATTTTCGATAGCAGCTGGATCATGGTGATTCTCCTGGCTTTTCTTCCTCCCCCCTCCCCCCGCACACCTTCATGTAGGTCATGCGCCAGATAGCCTAGTGCATTTTCCACCCGCCCATGCTCGACACATTGTGTACTGAATTCCTCTTGCACACTCAATTATTTATAATTATAGCTTTAACAGGCTCTGGCACTGCGTCCTGTCCCATTAAGGGAAAGGGAATGGCATTGTGGGGAGATTGTTTGTGGGGAGTGGGGAGGAAAACTTGCATAGCAGGCATTGTTGCATCGTTTCCATGCTGTCTGTTCTGAGCATGAAAAAAAAAATCCTTCCAGTTTCCAGGACCCTCCATACCTTTTCTACCATGGACAGCTCAGCAGATTGATTTATAAGATGGGGATGAATAGTCTTGTCTTTGGGCAGAGGGTTGACATGGTGCCGGTGTGGTGTATTGTTTTGAGAATAAGATTATGACCTTGGAGAGCAGGTTTGATTCCTTGTTTGGCCATGGAAACCCACTGGCTGAGCTTGGTGTATCACATACTCTCAGCCAAGAAAAACTTGTGACAGAGTAGCCTTATGGTAGCCATAAGTCAGAAACAACTTGAAGGCACATGACAACAGCAACATAAGACGGTGGCCTTTGGCTGGGGCCGGGGCCAGGGTCTTCTGTCTGCTGACTCTGTCATTTGCCCAGTGACATCAATATTGAACATAAAGCAACCTTGGAAATTGGGTCTGGCTCCAGTGCTTGCCTTCTCCAGTTCCTTTTGCCCAGATTTTGTGAATGTGCTTTGCTGCTCACATGGATCTCGGCACACACCCATGCTCCCAGACACACAAATGCACACACCCTGGTGCTCTTTGTAGACGAAAAAAGCAATAAAAAGATCCTTGCATCTGGTGGCTGCTTAATTTCTTTTCAATAGGTTTCAATCAATTAAATGCAGTCTTGGGGAATGGGAGAAAGTGCGCCAGTAATTGGCTAAAATAAATCAGTCGGCTCATCCCGGGGCAGCCGTGGCTGAGGCAGAAATGACTCTTCTTCTTAATCAATGCGCAGGAGGCACTGAGGGTGCTTGGCGTGTATTTTATGCAGATTTTTTTTAAAAAAATATTTATTATTGTGGAGCTAGGTGTTTATGAGCCTGTGTGGCACTGTGCGAGAGCTGGGGCACTGGCAGGGCGTGCCGGCACATGGTGTGCTGTGATTACGATGCCTCTCCTGTGCCCACTGCCGTGGTCATTAAGATGACGTGATCCCAGGTTGTTACCTTGTTTTGTTGTTGGCTTTTCCCTGCCTGCCTCCTTCCTCTTTCTCTCTGCCTCTGTGTGTCCCTCTCCCTCTCCCCGTTTTTTCCCCCTTTCCCTGGGAGATTTTCTCTACCTTCAAGGCTGCTTGCCTCTCGCCTGCCTCTGCCTTTGTACTCGGCAGGCAGTGCTTATGTACAGCATCTGCAACGGAGCAGGGGGCCCAGAAATCAAAGCTGGGAGGTGAAATTGACAAGGCAGTTAAGCTGCCTCGGAAGCCACTTTCCTTCCTCTTCACTCCGGCTCCTGCCTTTGTGGACTTTAAGGCTGTGTATATGTCTGTGTGTGTGTTTGAGCAGCAGTGAAGGTCGGCTTTTTCCCAGCTTCGATAAAGTGCCTCGAGAGACTCTCCACTTCTGGAGAGCAGCCTTCTGCCCTCGGCTCTCGGGGGGTATGAGCTTTTGCTCCCTCTTTGAAATCTTTCCCGCCTGGCCTCACCTCCCAGCCAGACTTGGTTTGGCCTTGTGGAGTCCCAGATGCTGCTGAGCAAAGTCTATCTTACATTTCTGCCTGTGGAGAGATCTCATGCTTTGCCACACAAGGGCTTGAGATCCACTTTGGACAACACACTTCCCTGTGAATGGTTTGAGATGTGGCCCCTCAGGCTGTTTCTGTGGCCCTTAGCCCCTTCAGTTTCTCTGGTCTGCACTTATTTTGGCCAGAAAGAACAGTGACTTGCCTCCCATGGAAAACTCTAGAAATGGCAATTCACCTTTTCAGTAAGTGTCAGGGGAACCCTGAATTATTTTAATATAAAGAATACCCATTTTTCCAGATAGGTTCCAGCCTTGAAGGTAGAGAACCAGATGTAACCTTTAGGGGGTGTTGGGGTTGTGGGGGGTATTTTTGACTGTCCACACAGCCCCTGCTTGGTTCTGGGGCAGAAGATTGCCCTAGATTGGGTGTTTGCAAGATCTTGCATGGTTTTACCAGGGTGTGCCAGTAGCCATCGATCAGAACCGTTACCGTAAACAGTTGTTTCTTTGCAGAGTGAGAATTGTCTTCTTTCACCCAGGCTGGAGAGCTGGGGAAACTGATTTGATGGATTTGGCTTGTGCCTCATCTTGCATCATAGGAGCTTGGGCAAGCTAACAATGTGCATAAGAGCATACCACTAAAATAGCAAGTTATGTAGAATGATTAGATTATAAAATGTTTGATAAAATGCAGAAGACACTTGTTGAATTCCTCAAATCTCCTACAAATAAATATGTTTTGAAGTAGCAACTGGAGCATAAGAGTTTGGAGGACAACCAGATCTCAAAGGAAAGGAAGTTGATAGCCGTGGTGGTGGTCTTTGGTTTGTCTGCCAGCAACCTCCCTCTTGCATTTCCCAGGAGCTGATCTGCAGAGGCATTTGGCCTCTGATACTGGAGGTTGTACTTAGCCATCCCAGCTAGCAGTCCTCAATGTCCCTACCTCTATGAACATGTCATTTCCTCTTAAAGCCTTCTAGGTTTGCAGCCATCGCTTCATCTTGTGGCAGTGAGTTCCACAGTTTAAATATCTGTTCCTTCTTTCACCGTCCTGTGTGCATCCTGGAAATGCTCCTAGCAAGATGCATCACTATCCCAACCAGGTAGTCTCCATTTCCCAGTGGCATTTGTCTGGCCTTCTTTGCAGTGCTACACACATAACACTAGGCAGCCATTTATGGGACTCCCCTCTTAGATGTATTTTCGGAGCTTAAATGCAACCACAGAAGGTGAGAAAGTGCTGGGGATGGAGTGGAGAGGACTGTGCTACTCAGCGCTGCAGGTAGAGAAATCACTTTTTAAAAATATGAATTCTCCCTCATGCACATTGTACAACAATTACATGGATGCATCTGAGAGAAAGGATCCCTCCTACCACTTCCATCTTTTGCAAGATGTTTCTAATTCTGAGCAGCATTTCGTACTGTGACATTCCCCCTGCACCCCAGCTTAAAGTAGTATACTCCATTGCTGCCTTGGGACTTTTCTGCCCTCATTTGGTTGTGCGTCCCTCTGGACTGAGTTTGTGTCACAGGCCTTTCAAGCATTCCCCGTTGTGTAATGTAAAATCTTTCATTCCACTCCCCCCTACACACACACAAACACACACACACACACACTTTTTGCTGCTCCACATCTCTCAAATTTCTGGAGGCTAATGAAACCTCTCTCTGATATTGCAATGGCTGGCCAAGCTGTTGCAACAGGAAAACAGTGTGAGTCTAACAAGCTCCCATGGAACCAACTGCCAGGAATGAGTGCGCTGAGGTGGGGATGGAGAAACCAACATAAAACGTTAGAGATGGGGGAAGCAATGCCAAGAGGAGTCTGGGCCCTAGCAGAAGCACTGTGGCTGGGACGGGGCTAGGGTTGCCAAACTGAAAGCTGAAGACGGCTCCTGTATTTTTAAATGGTGGGATAGAAGAAGCCTAGGTATCCTAAGACACCAGATTCTGTCTGGTCTTGCAAGCTAAGCAGGGTCAGCTCCAGTTAGTACTTGGGTGGGAGACTGCCAAGAAGTAACATGGGCTGTGGGCTATATTTCAGAGGAAGGAACTGGCAAAACCACTTCTGGGTTTTCCTTGCCTGGAAAACCCTGTGTAGAAAGTGTGGGATAGCGATCACTTTGGCAACCCTCGACAGGGCTGGAGTTTCTTTAATCAAGTGAGCTAGCCAAATTCAGATATCTTTTGCCTCCTCCTCTCGCAGTGGCCCACGTCCTACCATTTGATCACCGTTAGTTAATGAAGTGTTCTTAACAGTTTTTTTTAATTACCCCTTGATCAGAAGAGGTCAGTGCCTTTGCAAGATTATAGTTGTAAGAACATCGGAAGGGGGGGTGGGAGGTGACGAGGAGAGGCACGCTCTTGCCAACCTGCTTGCAATTATTCGAACGCAGCACTTTTGATTGCTCCTTTCCAATTAATTAAATATGACAGTGACCCAAATTACGATCTCTTGGCTCCTTGAGTATGGTATTTTTAACCTTAACGGGCTGGGGCTGCATTTAGATTTCAAACCCGAGCAGGAGTGTCGCCGAGGGAGACCTGGTTGGTGTGAGGCCGAACTTTAGCGGATGAGAAACCCCGCAATTTAGACCCCGCAGCGTCCTGGAGACAGCTCCTTAAAGCTGTCAGGAACCTGGATCTCATCATTTGATGCAGGTCTGTCATTATGCCACTGAACCTATTAGCTTCAGGTAAATAACCCGTCATGCCAGGACCAGAAAGCGAGGAGGCTGGGGAATTCGGCAGCCTCCTAATTAGGAGCGGTGGTGCAAAAGATGGATGACTTCCATCCTCTAATTTCCTTCATTAGGCAGAAGTTTCAGGAGTTTCTGCTCCAGTGCTGAGCTGGCAGTTTCAGCTCTCTCCGTTCTGATTCCTTGGCGCTTGCAGTTCTGTGGGGGCAGTTTGTGTGTCTGTGTGTGTGTGTGTGTGTGTGTGTGTGCGCGTTTTACAAAGCAGCTTTTCTGCTTCTTGCCTTTGGTGATTGTGGCTGCACCTGGGCGTAATGTTTCTTGTTGTGTGCCTTCAAGTCATTCCTGACTTACAGCCAACCCAAGGCAAACCTTTCATGGGTTTTTCTGGGGCTGAGAGCATGTGAGGTCCCCAAGGTGACCCAGTGGATTTCCTTGCCCGAGTGAGGAATTGAACCCCTAATGCCTAGGTTTTTTCAAAATACTGCATTGCCAGTTATTAATCTTGTGTAACTACTGGTCTTAAGTCTCCCTCTCATTTTGGCTGTTTCATCTTGTAGAGGGGCGAATGCCGCTTTTCCTGAAAACTTTAAAAAGGGAGGAAGCGGAAACGTGTTACTTGAGGTGACACAGAGTTTGCCTTATACTGAATCAGACCCAAAGGATGGAAAGCAACCTTTTTTAAGGACTGCCAACTCTCAAGGTTGCTGTAGGTTCTGCTACTCAGAGCAGTGGTCCATGGACCATTGCTTCTCAGAGAATCAGAGAGTCTTAGAGTTGGAAGGGACTACAGGGGCCATCTAGTCCAACCCCCATGCCATGAGCCACTGCTTGTTGGTCTTTGGTGAGTTTCCAGGAAAGAAAAAAAACCCAATTGCAACCAGTGAGCACAGATAGGATACTGGTCCTTGATGGATGAAAGTGGGGAATGCTAGTCTCTCACACTGGATAGCTTGAGAGACACTAGTCTAAGCTCTGGTCAGATCATTGGTCCATCTAGGGGTGGGCAGAGTAAGCCCCAGTGGCGCACCACAGTAAAGTCTCCAGCCCTACTATTTTTTGTTCTGGTTTATTTTTTGCCGCCCTCCATAACTTAAAACCACTGCATGCTTTGAAAACCTAGACCCCTTTCCCCAAAATACTAGACCCCTTTCCCCAAAATCAGCTGAAATTGATACCGGAAGTGACATTAATCATCTCCAGTTTCAATGTGGCTGATTTTCAGCCAGCTTGGGGGTTTCTGGCAGATTTTTAAAGTATGGGTGGGCCTGGGTAGCAAAATCACCTAGAAAAGGTTTGTAGGAAAACAATAGGGGGTCTAGGGGGCTTCAGCATGATAATATAGGCTTTTGGGGAGTTGTGAGGATGAATCGCCCTGGCCTTTCCCCGGTTGTCCACAGTGATCCAGCCTAGTGCTGGAAGTTATGTGGGCCTGCAGATGCTGCTGGATTGCGTGTTTCAGCATTCTTCACTATTGAGTTTACTGGCTAGGGCTGCTGGGAGTTGCAGCCCAACATCTGGAGGATTGATGGGGTCTTTTTTTCTCTGGACGACTTCACAAAGAGGATGCACAGCTACTTGCTGGGGATGCTCTGGTTGAAGTTCCTGCACTGAGCGAGAGTTGGGCTTGATGGCCCATGGAGCCCCTTCCATCTGTTCTGTGATTCTACTCTGCCCAGGAAACCTGCCTATCACCAGGACTTTCTTTTAACTGAAGACTCCAAGGAATTAACCTGGGAATCTTATATATCCAAAGCCTGAATGCAGCAGGATTTTTCATTGTTTTGCCTCAAAATTGGCCCAGTGGAGCTAGACTTGCTGGGAGCGTGGCGTGGAGCATGCCATACCAGCCTCTCTTCCCTTTGATTATGTACACATGCCTAGGGACAGAAAAGGAACCCAATTCATTTGTGAAAGCAGCAAAACCACAGGGTCATGATCCGGCGACGAGCTTTGAGCCACTGCTATGCGTGCACGAACCTCAGTGTGTCTGGAGTTTGGCCAGGGCCTCTTTTTTGCATGTGTGTTTTATCCTTCCTGCCCCCCGCCCCGCTCTTGTCTGTCGGGACGGGAGGTGGGGAGGTTACGCACAAATTTCATTATGCCATTTGCTGGAGATCAATACCGTTAAACTCCTGCTTCCTGGCCCTGGCGGTTTTCCTTTTCACGTCAGCATCCGAAGGAACAATTGATGGATCTGAGTCTCATAAGAGCATAAATCTGTGCCCGCCGCAGCTTTTAGAGTGCTTGTCTTGGTGACATATTTGGTTTGTTTGAATGTCTAGCTGTAGGGGAAATCAATCACCTTGGCTCCATTCCTCAGCTGCCCCCCACCCGGGCTACGTTTTAATTTGCCCGTCCATGGGTTGCGTATACAGTATTCTTCTGTACTTGAGCCAAGCGGATGGGGTCAGCTTTTGTCTCTCCCTCTCTATGCTCTTAATAAATCCTGCACAACAGGCCTTCATTCAGGGTTCTTCATTCTTCCAGCCAGCCATGAAAATGAGACTGCCATTGGCTCACACCAAACAGGCTCTTTCAATGGTGAATTCCTCCTGAAGCTTGGAAATTTTTTTTTTTTTTAAACAACACTTCCCAGAATTCTTCAGTCAACATAGCCCATGGCTGTACTGGCTGTGAAATTCTAGGAGCTGTTGTCCACAAAATAAAAAACCCAAAGCAACCTGTTTCCAGACTCTGGTTTCTCCCTCTTTCATATGCATCCAAGTGAGATTCAAGGCAAGCTCACCAAATGGTCTTGCTGGATTGGAGCTGTCCATTTTCTGGAAACCTCTTTGCAAAGGACTAAGCAGAAGTCTTCTTGCACTGAGATGAATCTTATAGGCTGGTCAATCTGAATCCCATCCTGGAAGCTTTGTGAAATCTGGAAGCATAAGGTACCTGAAGGGGCTACTGGTTAGCAGATCAAGCAAGCACAGAAGGACTGTTTCCCAAGTATTTACATATAGCCCTGCCGATCTAGTGGCCTTGCACTGCCTGCCAATTGCATAGGTATTTCTGCCAAAGAGGGCTCCAGGGTTAAACAGAGGCCCCAGCTGTCTTTATGTCCTTGTCTCCCACCATGAGACAGAGATCGAACTGTGGATCAAACTCTACACCATTTTTTAATTGAAACAGAACTAACATCAGAGACAAAATGTAGGTCTGTGACTCTAACATCATCACTTTTCTTCTCCTGTATGATTTGCCAGATCCTGGAAGCTAAGCAGGGTCAGCTCTGGTTAGCACTTGGATGAGAGACCACCAACAAATACCTGGTGCTGTAGGCTACATTTCAGAGGAAGGAACTGGCAAAAACCGCCTCTGAGGATTCCTTGCCTAAGAAAACCCTATCAAATTAATGGGGTTGCCAGAATTCCACAGGTGATTTGACACACACACACATGACTTTTAACACCTTTGCCTGTTGGAGAAACCAGTGAAGCTTTGAAAGCTTGCATGGTGTGTTTTCTGCATTTTTGTTGATCAATAAAGGCATTGTTCTTTGGTGGATTTTGGGTTTTGTTGTATTTTGTTGCATGGCTAAACAGATACCCCAGAATACGTTTCCTGAAATACATCATGCTGTACTTGAGAGACAGCATCCTTAAAATAACTTTCTGTTCTGCTTTGAAGCCATGTTTAATGACTCTCAGCAATATCCCTTCCGCTCCATAATGATTTTCTGGACTTGGCCAGCTGAACTGGCCTGGGAGGTGGAGAGCAGTTTCTTCCACGTTGCATCTGTGGCGCAGTGTTATGTAGTGGTTAGAGTGTTTGGGCCCTTTCACACTGCACGATTATAGCACTATAATTCCACTTTTAATTGTCCTGGTTTCATACTATGCAATCCTAGGGTCTGCAATTTAAGGATGGCTGTTTAAGAATTCTCTGCCTGCAGAGCTCTGATGCCTCACCAAACTACAAACACCAGGATTCCATAGCATGCAGCCATGGCCATTAAAGTACTATAAGAGTGATACAGGTATGTAGTGTGAAAAAGAGCCCTTGGACCAGAAATGGGGAGACCTGGGGTCGAATCCTGACTGAAGCGTGTAACTTGCTGCGCGAGCTTGGGATAAGCCATTCTCTCTCAGCTTGAGATGTTGGGGGGCACCGGGGGGTGCTCTGTTGTTTTAAACTGTACTGCTTTTAATGGTTTTTTAATCTTTTTAAATTGCATTCTATTGTTTTAACTAGAGATTTGAAGTGTTTTAATATCGTGACTAGTTTAGTTCTATTTTAATGCTCAGTTTTTGTATGATTTTAGCTGTGTTGCTCTTTTAAACTGTAAGCCACCTTGTGTCTGGAAGGAAGACCGAATAAAAATATAATAGTAGTAGTAGTGATAGTGATGATGATGATGATGTCAGTACCATATTTACCTTGCAGGGCTTTTGAGTGGATATAATGGGAACAGGGGAGGATAAGCTTACTGTCTTAGGCTATTTCCGCACTAGACTGTTAGAATGCTATTATTCCACTTTCAACATCCTATGGAATCCTGGGGTTTGCAGTTTCGGGAGGGGCGATTCCATAGGATATTGAAAAGGCCCCTCAAAGCCCCCTCCCTAAACTGCAAACCCCAAGATTCTGTAGGATGTTGAAAGTGGAATAATAGCACTACAACAGTCTAGTGTGGAAATGGCCTTAGCCTCCTTTGAGGAAGGGTAGAATAAAAATATAACACACCATACAAGCTTTCTGAAGGTAGTTCTTCCACAAGTCCTCTTTGTCATTCTGTTGTCTGCCCCAAATTACATCATCAAGCTGCTCCACAGCCACCGTGGACATTGCCCTATTTCCCCCCCTAAAAACCTGCTAGCAGGGTCAGTATGTTGAAGACGCGTCGCCCGCCCCCTTGCTCATGCGGAGCGCGCGGCTCGGCACTCTGGCAGCCCTCGCCTTTGCCCGCCTACCTCCCTGCTCTCCCCTCCAGACGCTTTCCTTGACAGGAGCTGACAAAAGTCATTTCCAAGATGGATTGATTCAATTTAGCACCATTTCCCCCCACTAGGGTTTGGTGTCGTACGGCTCCCCAGCCAGAGCTGCCACGAACGCAGCTCTCCAGCCCTGGGTTCTGTTAGCAACGTGCTTGGCACGGCTACGCGAGGTGGGCAGATCTCAGATAACTGGGCTTACGTCGGACAAAGCCTCTTGCTCTGGGTAACAGCCTAGGTTGAAGGGCAAAAGCACTGGTAGTGTGGCTTTCTGGCATTCTGGTGCAGTCAGATGCCAGAGAATAAGCACTGAGGTTGACCACCACATTTCAGCAGTTAACCACTATAGCCCTGAAGAGGCAAAGCAGCAAAATGGCATAGATCACCCCTTCCTCAAGCTCCCGTGAAAGAAGAAAACAGACCACTGAACGTGGGAGGGAAATTGTTATAGCACCAATGTTGCAGAGTGGCACAGAAATGATGAAACGATATAAGAAAGGATCAATGACTTAGAGTGGCAGGGAGGAAGTGGATTTACAGCGGCCATCTGTAAAATTGAAGTGGGGCTGGGCAGAGGAATTGAAGTGGAGAAGCAATTAATAATAAATATATGGTGTTACTTTAGCTAAGCATTTAGAAGACTTAAATAACATTAAAGAAAGATGGCCCTCAAGCACTTGGCCAGCCTGGAAAGTTTTTGCTGACTACTTCCTCCACTGTTTACACCCCTGGCCTGTATTTAAGAAAGGCCACCTCTGGGCATTGAACAGCTTGGTCAGGAGGAGGAAACCTTGGTGAAATTGTCCCCTATGTCCCCTAGAGGGCAGGAGGGGCATTTTCAGCATAAAATGGGGAACGTGGTAAGAGGTTCAGCCTTTCCAGGCATGCCAGGATGCTTGTGGTCTCAGAACTTTAGAATCTTAGGTTGGAAGACACCCCAAGAGCCATCGGTCCAACCCCATTCTGCCATGCACAATCAAACCACTCCCACAGATGTCTATCCTGCATCAGTTTAAAAACCTCCAGAGGAGACTACACCACACTCCATTGAGGCAGCAATGTATTCCATTGTTGAACTGCTCTTACTGTCAGGAAGTTCTTCCTTGTATTTAGGTGGAATCTCGTTTCCTGTAGTTTGAAGCCATTGCTCCATGTCCTGGTCTCTGGAGCAGCAGGAAACAGGCTTGCTCCATCCTCCATGTGACATCCCTTCAAATACTTGAAGATGGCTGTTATGTCCCCCGTCTTAACCTTCTCTTCTCCAGGCTAAACATACCCAGCTCTGTAAGCCTCTCCTCATAGCGCTTCATGGTTTCTAGGCCTTTGACCATTTCGGTTGCCCTTCTCTGGGCACTTTCCATCTTGTCAATATCCTTCTTGAATTGTTGAGCTTTAAAAGCTGTCAGCCCTTGCGTAGAAGTAAAGAAATACTGAAAGGACGGGTAGAGGTTATAAGCCCAGAGACAGGGTGATGTCTGGAGCTAGTCCTGAGCGCAGCTAGGCAAAGTTAACTTTTCTGGACTATAAAACCCAGAATCCCCCAGGCATTGGCCATGTCCACTGAGAGGTTCTGAGAGCTGCAGTCCAGAAAAAGTAACATTGCTGAGCTGTGCTCAAGAATGTGGCCATTCCATGATGTACCTGAATGCGTGGATAATGCATTTGTTTGGATCACATTCCTTCCATTGCTGGACTTTCTTTGGGGCGGGGTGGGGGGACACTACCACCAAAAGCCTTTCCAACTGTGTGTTTCATTATCAGTGGGGTGAGTGGTGAGAAGAGAGCTGGGAAATTAAATGGCAGCTTTCCCCCACCCTCTTGCTGGCGCCTGCCTACACCTCTAGCGAGCTGCACGCTGCCCCTGCATGTTAGCCTGTCTCCATGGGGATTTTGGCACACGTTAGCAAAACAAGTGCGACGCACACCCACTGTGACACCGATTAAATAACCTCTCTTGTTGAAGGACCCCATGGTCGACAGTTCCCCCGGTGCTGGGCTAACAAGCCTGAAGTGGGGAGATGGTAATGAGGATGGGGAGGACACCCACCCCTACATGTCTGGAAGTTGCAGGGGAGGCTCCCTCTCTCCATCTTCTCGTGCTGAAGCACTGCAGAAGTGTAGTGTCTTTTTGTTATCATTATCATTATCATTATTATTTTAAGAAATATCTGTCTTTCTCCCGATCAGCACGGGCTGCCAATCTCCACTTCAGAGCCCCAGCGTGGTAATCTGTTCCCTTACCTGTTTTGTTTTCATTTTGTTTTTCAGGAGAGATACATATATCTTTAAATATACCAATGTGTGTGTGTTTGCAAATCTATCCCACGCCCTCCGCCTCTCTCTTTCCCTCCCTTCCTCCCTCTGCTTTTATTTCTTTTGAGGCAAATAGCTGACTGATTGCTTTTCATCTCCAGCCCTGAGAAACTGTAAGAGCTACTTTATATAAACATCAATTATAGGCCCGTTGTGAATTAAGGCTCCTTGCACTGAACCCATTAAAGTCCACTCGGAAGGGGCGGAGGAGAGAGGGCGGGAAGGGGTCGGTGCTGAATTAGCTGGTCAAGTAGTCCAGCTACACTTGCCTTGGTCCTCCAACAAGGGCCAGCCGGATGATGCTAGGAAGTCTGCAAGGAGGACTTGTAGTAGCAAACTGCCCTCTGATTAGCTTCTGGCAGGTTTGGTTATCAGAGCTGTGCATCTGGGAACGGGTTTAGTCTGCTGAAATATTTGTGGTGGAGGCTTTGAGCTGCCTCTTGTAGCCATGAGTTCCAACAGCAAATGGTGTGATATGTTAATAAATCCTTCCCTTCGTTTTTCACAACACGACTTTCTGTGCCTTTTATTAGGTGACTCGTTTTATGTTAATTTTGGGTGAAAAGTAGTGAATAAGCTCAGCCTACGTTCAATCTTTTTGTGTCACTGCGTTATAAAAGAATGCAGCTGCTGCTGCTGCTGTTGTTGTGTGCCTTCAAGTTGCTTTCTGACTTATGGTGCCCCTAAGGCAAACCTATCACAAAGTTTTCTTGGAAAGATTTGTTCAGAAGGGGTTTGGTCATTGCCTTCCTTTGAGGATGAGAGAGTGCGACATGCCCAAGGCCACCCAGTGGGTTTCTGTGGCTGAGCAGGTATTCGAATCTTAGTCTCACTAATTCCTAACGCAGCACTCCAACCACTACACCACGCTTGCTCAGCTTGCTTGGCAGAGTTTGCTCCAAAGAGGTTATTCATTGCCTTCCTCTAAGACTGAGAGAGTGTGACTTGCCCGAGGTCATCAATAGATTTGTATAGCTAAGAAGAGGAGAATCGGGGGGGGTTGTTTCTCAGCCCCCCCCCATGGCTTAAAACGGCAAAAATGCAGAAGTTTGACCCTATCGAAGACATCCACGTATGTTACAAAGGGCTGAAAATGGGCCAAAAGTGGTGTGGCAACATAACTACTGGTCACATCATGGGCACAAGGGTGACGCGAGCAGGGCAAAATGTCCCCCATCCCCAACTATGAAAGGAGACTTTGGAGGTAGCCGGGAAGTGCCCTTAAAGTCTGGAGTTCTCCTTTTTCTTCTGGGTGCGGTGTGGAAAAATGAGAGAGAGACATGTTACACCCCCGGCTGTTCCATGCAAGCAACCAGCGTTATCTTTTCTCCCTTTCCAGCTGAAGCAAGGCATTTGTGGTTTTTCCTATCTTACAAGAGCAGGATTCGTTCCTCTTCCTGGCAAACTAATCTCACCTCCATGCATCCTGTCGATTTGGGTTTCTTTTGTGGGAGGACATGGGGAGGGGGATGTGGTTGGCTGTCCAAATCGCACGGTCTCCTTTGAAAGAAGCACCATCAGGGTTGGGATCAGATGACCAGCCCGAGTCTGGCAGGTGTCTGGCATCACCGATGGGTCCAGATGCCTGAGGATTAGGTTGTGACATGCTTGGAGATGCAGACCTGTGGCAAGTTGCCAAGCTTCAGAGGTGTTAAGCCTGCAGGTTTTTCTGCCGGGTGCCTGGTGTCTTCCTTGTGGGACCTCTCATATCTCAGCTGCTTTACTTCTGAGAAGAGCACCCTGACACATAGGTTAAGCTTCTCATTCCTTCACTGTTCGTTGGCCCAACAGGGTAGTGGGTCCTCCTGCCACTATAGGGGAATGGGGCAACAGGCTCAGGTCCAGATTTTGTCTAGAAATGCTGTTGGTAGCTGCTTGCTCACCACCCACCTGGGAATTGGAAAGAGGAGGGCACCAGAGAGGAAAATGGAACTAACTGCAACTAGATGTAGCTAAACACACACACAGACACACACTCACACACACACAGGTGTAAAGCACAAAGAGAAAGTGTCTGTGTTTTCTCATTGATGAGGGAAAGACACTCTGGCTATGCTCAGAATTCTTCTTAGTTGTCTCTAAACACATGCCAAGTTGGAAACAGTTCTAGAAATGTGTTTATTCCTCTTAGATGTTTCTAAACATATGCTAAGTTTGAAACACTTCTAGGAATGTGTTTATTCACTAGGTTTTAACCTTAAAAAAATCTCTGTACTTCATATTCTTTTAGGTTTAAACTTAAGCCACCTGGAGTCCCATTTAGGAGAAAGCTGGGATATAAAATAAATAAATAAATAAATAAGTTACATTTTTTATCTCACTTTTTCTTAACCCATTCATCTAGAAACTTTAGCACTTTGAACAACACTTCCACCTCTTTTTGCACAACTTTGGAAATGAGAAGTAAGAAGGATCCTATTCCCCACTTTGGAAGCTGCAGACTCTTTTATGCCCATTGACATAAATGCCTCCAGCTTGGGGAATGGGGAATAAGAAGGATCTTGTTCCCCACTTCTGGAGCTGGAGATGCTTCTAAGCCCATTGATCCCATCGCACCCCACCACTACTTTTATTTTTCTGCTAAGGTTGGCTCCCAGATTTGAGACTTGACTTGAAAATATCTTGCAAGGACTTGAGACTCGACTCAAGACTCGGAATAAAAGACTTAACTACATCACTGGCACCCACTGGTGTCTGTACGCCCACACGGAAGAGCGGAGGAACCTAGATTGAAAGCCACAGAGTTTCTCTTCTGCCCCAGGTGATTCTTTCTTCCTCCTTTGCGGGAGGGGCAAAGACCACATCATTTCATTCTGGCTTTGGCAGAGAAACATTAACACATTAAAAATATATATATATATCTTTTTTTTCCCCCTAGGGAGCATGGAGAGCACATTGCGGTGCAAGGGCCTGCATTGTGGTTGCACATAATGTAAGTGAGATAAAGCGGGCTGGCCCTGCTATGAATAACTGCAAATGAAAACCGAGGCAGCTATAAAAACCTTCACATTTGCCCTGTCAGCATGTGGTAGGTAGGCTAAACAACTGATTTAGTTTCTCTCTCTTCTCACTCCACCCCCCTTTCTGTCGCTACCCACCCCCACCAGTTCCCTTTTTTTCCCCCTTCCCTCCTGCAATTTATCGTCACTTACAGAGGACACGCTCTCTGTGGCTGGCCTGTCACTTTCGGCTCAGTTGCCCTGTCGCTTCCTGTTGGCATCCCCCCTGATCAGGAAGGCAGGAGTGGGGCTGTGGGCCTGGACTCCGCTGACAGACACTATTAGCTTCTAGTTGAATTCATCTACTCGCTGTTGGGGATATTTATCGGTCCCTCGCAGAAAGCTCTTATCACGTTTCCCACCTTGCGCGAGACTGAGCTGTTTATATTCTGTTGATCTTGGTGATTTTTGGGGGAGGTGGGGAAGGGTCCCCAACACATCTTGGGTGGGTGGGTGGGTGGGAGGGGAGAGAGAGAGAGAGAGCCCTGGAAATTTACCCCAGAGGAACCCGTGTGGCTCTCGAAATATTTGCAGCTGCAGGAAAAGAAAGGAGATTGAATCCGGGGAGAACCAAGGGGGCAGAGGCAACAGGGAGGTGATAAAGAGGATATTGGCTTCAGTTGACCATTTGTTCACTCTCTTATGGCAGTTCTTATTAGACATCAACAGAGAGGTCAGGCTGGGCAAGAGCGGGATCAGTGACTCTGTGTGTTGAGCATGAGAATGCCGCTGTCCAAGGCTGGGTTTTCCAAGCCTGAGTCACGCAGGCTGAATCCGTGTCCATCGAAAACATCATCAGGAAAGGGAGGGTGGACAACGAAGGGTGGAAGCAGAAAATCAGGAGTGTTAATCAAATCAATCTCTGTATTCTGGCCTCTTGAGAGGCAGAATTTGGCCTAATCCTGAAAGACTTATCTTGGGGAAGGGGAACTTTAAGCCCTTAATCCTCCTGGTGTCCCACTTCAGCACTCCCCACTTTTCCAGATAGTTACTCGCCCTTCCCAGCTTTTGGGTGTAGTGCTTTGAGTAGGACTCTAAGAAACCAGGGTTCAGTTCCCCACTCAGCCGTGGAAACCCACTAGCCAAATAACACTCTCTCAGCCTCAGGGGAAGGCAATGGCAAAGCTCCTCTGAAACCATCCAGCCAAGAAAACCTAGGTTCACCTTGGGGTTGCCGTAAGCCAAAAACAGCTTGAAGGCACACAACAGCAATAGTTCCCTTCCCAGTTCTCAAAGGTTAAAACGCCTCTCCTAAGTCTTAGTTGTTCACAGTAAGAACTTTAAGACAAAATATGCAGGCATTTGGGTTTCCTTTTACCTTTGGCCTCGCTTACCCACTAGAATGCCTTTCCCAAAAATTTCTGTCAAAGCAAACAAGACTGAACTAGATGGATGAAGGCTAACTGGATGCATGGCAGTTTCCTGTCCATTAAACTGTGCAAAGAGGAACTCGGGGGGTGGCATTTCCAAGGCTTTAATGACCTGTTTGGCTCCCTCTTGGACCTGAATACCGTAGTACCTCAGGCTGCTATGTTATCCGAGGTCACACCCACTGCTTTCCTTTCTTGGCTGTTCCTTTGATGCTGTCTTAGTCACAGCGCTTGGCACTGAGCAAAGCCTAGATGCCCTGTGCCCACACCTCTTTTCCTCCCAAGGGTGCTCTTTTGTGGGGCGTTCCTAGTGTATATGCCCATGGTGGTGCCAGCTCATTTTTGTTTAGAGCAGGCATTCTCAACCTGGGTTCCCTGGAACCCTAGAAATTTCACAAGAAGTCATTAGGGGATTCTACAGGAGATGGTGATTTTTTAAAAAATCTGTTTGCTCTGTAGATAGAAGTGACGCCCACTTTGAGTACTCGTTTTTTTGACATTCTGCTCTTTTGACTGTGCAGATTATGGACACGTACTGTTCTTTTGATGTGGTCTCCATTCTTTTGTTGGTTCCTCTTCTCTTGCCTTCTTCCTGTAGGGAACATGAGGGAATTATGGAGGCTTGCTTAGGGAAAGCTGTTTTGACACCCTGGCCTAGCATCTTGCTTTCTTCCTCTTTTCCTTTTTGTCATTATAAAAAACCCTAACTCCTCAGGAGTCCTGTCTGACACAGAATTTTGTGTCTTGCTTTGAACGACAATTGTGCTAGACACCAGAAAGGAACAGCGAGAATGTCCTGTAAGATAGAAAACCAGGATCTTGGGCAGAAGAGATCTGGTCTAAGTTTCTCCTTAGCATTCTCCTTTTTTCCCACCTGTGCGCAACAGTGATAGGTTTCCGGGTGCATCTCCAGTTTGCCTGGCACATCCTGAACTCACGGCCAGACTGAAGAGTTCCCTGGAGTTCTGCTTGTGACCTCAGCTGTCATGTGCAGCAGAGAAGGTTTCAATGTTAAGCCCCTGGCGTGGGGGTCGGGGGGTGGGGAGCTGCTGCTGGGAACTGCCACTTTTTGCTACTCCGCGCTCTGTTGTGTGCATGTCTGTACACACAGCCTTCCTGTAGGGCGGAAATTGTCCACCTGGTGCAATGGGAGGAACCCCAGAGCATTTAGTCTCAAGACAACAGAGCACTAATTGGAGAATTCCAATTCAGCTCCCTCTCTGCTATTTTGATAACCTGATATTTTGTCCCCTTTCCTTTTTTGTTTTGTTATTTAAACTGGACTGGAGAGGTCCCTCTTATGCCTCACCCTTTGCCACCGTAGCCGGTCCACCTGTGTGTAAAAGAACAGCTGGATTAACCAGCAGGCTTGCCCGATTGTGCAAAGAGATACTGTAGATAAACAGCTCCCGACAATGAGGCAGCACCTCCGTGACTGTTTTGCTGACAGCAATTACGGTGCCGAGCCCTGGATGGCAGGCGCCTTTGTTACCTAGGAGCTTTGCCTGTGGGGCGGTGAGCCGAATGCCAGCTGGATGCCGGCGTCTGGCTCAGCCTTGCCCTTTTGTTTCGGCAAAGGTGGCTCAGCCATTGATTCAGGCGGTGCCTCTTGTTTCTCTTTTGTCGCTGACAACGGAACAGGAACAGGCAGCCAGGTGCGGCTGTTGAGTTACAACCCGCTGTCACTTTTTGTTGACTCTGGTGTATTGATGTAACTGCACTGATGCAAAGCTCCCCCAGGGCAGATGCTCTGCCAGGCGTGCGTTGGGGCTCCGTGTGCCACCTCTACCAGGGCGACGTCTTCCATACGCTGAGCCAGCCATGCCAGCAGGAGTTTTGTACAGGTGGAAGCCCTGGGGGCAAGTTTGTGTTCAGGTATCTTGCAGGTTGAATTGCCACGAGTCTTGGAAGCAGTGTTTTAAAATGATGTTCTAGCAAACGGTCAGGTTGCATTGTTGTTCGGAAAGCTCGCTGCCAGCTCTGTGCCTGCTATTCTTCCTGCCCCCCGCATGAGTGGCTTTGTTTTTTCTTCTACCTTAAATGAAGCTGAGAAAACCTACTTCTTCTCTACAATTCCCAGAATCCAAAGTAGCAATTCAGAAAAAATAAGTTTTCCAACCTCTGAACTTAACCTGTAGGGTTGTGGTTCTGCAAAAAGGAAATCTGTGTCCAGAAAACATTAGCTTTGCAACCAGAGCAGAATGTGTGAAAAGAAATGAAATAGAAAAATATATGTACAAGTTGCTTTATTTTAGGACATACACAAAAAGTGTTTAGCTGTTAATCATCTGCCTTCTAGTCTCT
This sequence comes from Iguana delicatissima, assembly GCA_948472985.1. Classification (NCBI taxonomy): domain Eukaryota; kingdom Metazoa; phylum Chordata; class Lepidosauria; order Squamata; family Iguanidae; genus Iguana; species Iguana delicatissima. The sequence goes on along the minus strand of CAOKZL010001731.1, from coordinate 173,946 downwards.
CAGTCATCAATTCTGTTTCAATAATTTGCAGCTACAGAGCTCTTCAGCAGGGGTCCCTGTTTTGATAACAGGAGTAGGTGTGTCGTAGCTTACAATTTAGCACTCATTGTCAGAAGGGAAAGCTATCTGTAATCATTTTTGTCCCCCTCCTGTCCCCGCCTCATATGATAACGTACCAGCACCAAAATAGCGTCCTTGATTTGCACCTCTGTGAATTAAAAAAAAAAGCTGTTGTCAGTTTCAAAACTGGCTCCAACAAGTGCTTTTAAGCCAATTAAAACCAACAGGCTTAAGCATGCTTAACTTCATGTTGAATTGCAGACCGTTGTTTTAGTGGATTGCTCTGCCAGGTAAACCTCACCAACCTTGTTTATTTTTCTTAATACATTGTCTTTCCAGGTTTTTTTTTTTAAAGGAGGGGGAAAGATGGAATCCAATAGGGAATTTTGCAGCACTTCCTTGGTTTTCTGAGACTTCTGATTAACTCCACTGCAAGCTTTTGTGGTCTGAAAAGCCCAGATTTGTGTGCATGTGTACCTTCAAGTCACCTGCTGACTTATGGTAGACCCATGAATTCCAGAAGTTTTTCTTAGGCAAGGAGTACTCAGAGGTGGTGTTGCCAGTTCCTTCCCCTGAAATATAGCCTGCAGCACCTGGTAAATTCCTTGGCAGTCTCCCATCCAGCTACTAACCAGGGCTGACTCTGCTTAGCTTCCAAGATCAGACACCTTGAAAACGGAGGTTGGGAGGGGGGTGTCGTCGGTGTTTTTGAGACCAATTGTCTTATGAGAAATGCTTCCTCCAGGCCTTTCCCTTGCGTCTGACTTCTGCACACCGGTCTAGCCAGAGCTGTTGGTGTAACAAGGCGGAGGTCGTTGCATCACTGACGGCTCAGTCCCAACCTGAGCCCACAAGCCAGCTGGCTTTCTTGGCAGCTTCTCTCCCCCACCTTAGAGAGCTGCGGTTTTCCTGGGGGGATTTGTGTTTACATGGCTGGAGTTCCGTTCCTAGCCCACACCTGTGTTGGGCGTCTGCACCAGCTCTGCGTGTGTGGGGTGTTGTCAGGAAGGAGGAAAAAAAAGCAGTTGGCAATTTGCAAGTCAAATCCCAGGCACCTTTCTGGAGCCATGTTTCCATGGCTCCAGGTGAGACGAGGTCCAGAATCCCGGGAATGCTGAAAGCGATAGTCTTCATCCCAGATGTGTATCTGAGGCAAGCCGGAGCAGGCATTGAATTCACGGCGCAGGGTGTGTGCGTATGTTGCAGAAAGGCAAGGAGACCAAAAGGGATTATTTTAGATGAGGAAAAAGAATGGAAGCGTTCTGAAATGTAGCCTCAAGATAACAAAACCTCCCACTTGTTGGCAAGAGCTGTGAAGGGCTTATTCAACAATCTGTCTTCTTAGGCCCGCAGACTTCCTGAGCTACCATTTCGGTATTTGGACTTGCAGTAATTTCCCCCATTTCTTTCTCTCTTGCTGTTAAAACATTGCCTGTGACATTCAATTTTTTTAAAAAAGAAAATTTCTACCAGAGTCCCCCCAAAGTGCAGCAAATGTATTCACACATTATTTTAAAAGAAAGGATTAAAGCAGATTTCTAAGCCAGTTTTAAAACTCCAAAGCCAGATGGTATAATACAGTTTTGACTCAATAAGGGGGAAGCCAGGCTGGCTTCTCTTGGGAAGGACCTCCACAGCTGAGGGGCTGCTCCAGAGAAGGTCCTGTCTCTTACTTTCACTCACCGTACCAAGAAAAGCCACATTCTGTAACCTGATGGAATGGAGCGGTTCACATTTATCTCCTTTGCTTTGCACTGCATATTCTTCTTCTTTTGCCCTGTGCAGCCAAGGAGGGGCAGTGAAATGACAGCTTGGCCATGAGAAGTCCCTTTTAGCCAGCCACCCACATCTGTCCTGGCTTCCAAGATGCCAGCAACCCTTACCTGTGTGTGGCCATGAAAAAAAGACACATGCTTTTAAATGAACCAGTGTTAAATTCTCATCATCCTGAATTGTTCATTAAATGTCAAATTTTGCCCTTGCACCAAGTGCAGCTCAGGATGCAAGGGCATCTCCACAGCCCTGATTTCCATCCCATCTTGTTGAGGATGGTGCAGGGGGGCTGTTGGAAATGTAAGGCCAATTCGTGACAGCGTTTGGACTATTCTTTGTGCCAGCCTCGCCATGGAATCATAGGGTTGGAAGGAGCCTCGTGGGGCATTGAGTCCTACTCCCTTTTTAGTGCGTGAACTCCAAGTAGAGCATCCCCATCAGCAGGTAGCTGTCCAACCTCTTCTGAAGCCTCTTTCTGGAGAAAGAGACCTCGCCACTTCTCTCAGTCATTGGTTCCATTGCCAAAGCACTCTGTCAAGAAGTTCATTCTGATGTTCAATCGAAATCTAGCCTCATATAACTTAAAACCATTATACCTGGTCCTCCTCTCGGGGATCGGAAAACAGACTTTTGCGCTCTTCTCTGTGACAACCCTTTAGATATTTAGAGTACAATCAAGTCGTTCTTCAGTTTTCATTCTCACCTTCTTGCTAGCTGATTTCTGCACAGCTAACGCCTGACCTTTTTTCTCCTTCTTGTACCCCCTGGAGCTCCAACTCTGGCATTCCTTCACTTGTACCCTACCCCAGTCCTGGTGGCATCCCTCGTAAATCACTTTCTTACATGGCTGGACACCACTGGGGAATGACCCTGCGGCCTTGTCTTCTCTCCACCCCTCTATGCAGCTGGAGCTGGGGTTGTGAGGTGATCAGGCTGTGAACACCAGCATCTCCATAGCCCTGCCACACTTGTTCTTTTAAAAAGCCTGAAATTAATAATTCAGCATGCTGAGGAGAGGTTGCTGCATCCTTGCTCTCCATCCGTCATGCCCGCCTGGCATGTGGAAAGCGAAGTTTCAGGGGAGGGGGTAGCTGAGGAAGATGAGCTGGCAGTTGGCAAAGAGTGCCATCGGATTTGGGCTGGGCAGCATTTTAAAGAGCTCTGATGGGGCTTTCGTTCTCTCTTTGCCCAGTTTTTGGCACAGCAACCGTTAACTTCATTTAACATCTACTTAATTAAATAGATGAACTTGTCTCACAACTTGGGAGCTTCTAATTCATCACCGGAACAGAAATTGTCCCAGTTTGGTTCATGTGCTTTATCTGCTGCTGTCCTTTGCCTGGAACAGACGGTCACCTCTTGGAAGCTAACTGTTTGGCAGAGGTTAAGAACCAATTATTGGCCAACACTTTGGGTGCTACCATCTTTTATCATGGCGTAGGAAACACAGCAGAAGTGGTCCAGGTCAGAGTGGAACTCAGTCCACCCCTGGCTTCCCCTTGTTCCTTAAAATGCGAACTGTTCAGTGTTTATTTTTTTCATGCAGTGTGAAAATTCAACAGTAGAGAATCTGAGGGGGACTAAGAGAGGTTTTTGGGTTTTTTTTAATACCACATGCAGTGGTTTTGCACAAAATAATGTTTCATGCACCCCCTGCTTTTCCCCCCAGTGAAAAAAAGTGTTTATGTAGGAAGAAAATAGCTTGCCATTCCTCATTGATTTTTTTGCTCTCCTGCAAGGACGAAATGCCTTGTGGTGGGTTCACAGTTTCTTCAACGGGATGTCTGGAGGCGTTGAGAAGTTTTCTTGTCCAGGATGCGAAAATGCTCTTTCCACTATATGTGTGTGTGTGTGTGTACAGACATCTCACCTTCTTGGTGTTGTAAGTGTGGCATCATAGCAAAGTGTGGCATCAGCCAAATGGCATTCCCTTCCCAAACTGCCTTGAGGTCCCGCAGGGTGTGTGGCATCCATGCTCAGTGAAGTTCCACTTTGGAAGCTTGCCTAGCCATGGGGCTCCAAGCTGTGTACTCAAGTGGGTGTTTTCCTTTGGAAAAAAAAATACAGTGGCAATTACATCAGCTGCACCCTCTGAGAGTGCTTGCTTGGAAGATGCTCTGCTCAGGCCCAGGGATTAGCAACCATGAATTATTTAGTTTGGGCGGGGGTGAGCTGCAAGAATGGGAGAACTGAGGCTGCAAGGAAAGAGCTTACAGGGTGTGTGGGAATGCCCGTGCTTGTGTGTGTATGCACACTATTGTATCTCTGCCTGGTGATGCTTTGCTTGGAGAAAAAGGACTCGAGTCTGCAGCTAAAAATATGTTGGTGCTTAAGGAACATTGGCAAAGGGGGAAAAGAAGAACACATCATTTTATGATTTGTAGTTCCTGCTCTTCGCAGCCAATGCTCTTCGCAGCTTGGGGGTTGTCAAGGGCAATTACCATTTTTTTTGGTCAAAAAGCATTTCCAAGGGAAATCAAACCCTTTAAAAAAAGAAGAAGAGGATGGGGTGGGGTGGGGGGTGAGGAAGAAGCCCTTCTGAGGCGCAGCCTTTGCTACATGGGTGACCTGAGCAGCGCCGATTATCACTGTGAATCTCTACCCGAGACAGGAACATTCATTAACATTTGAAGTGCAAATGGAAAATTGCTACTTGAACCTTCTGCAATTCACCCGAGCAGGCGGCCAGCTGATCAGAGACCTCATTAATACCCCCTCTAATCGGGAAGAAATGGTTACAGACTTGCAACTATGTAAAGGTGAAGGGGGAGAACACAGAGAAAAGAAGCTAATCAATAATTTTTTAAAAACAACAACAACAACCCATAAACAGCCCTCTTGAAAACAGGCAAGGCCCCACTTTTGCTGTGGAAATCAAACCTTTCTCTCTGCTCTGAGCCAATTCCAGGGAACCACTAGCTTCTGCCTTCTTGTCCTTTATGTAGAAATGTTTCTCCTTGCTATATTTCATCTGCAGAGCCTCCTTTCCATTTCTTTATCAACTCACCTGCTGTTCCCCAGGCTTGATCCAGTTGGAAGACTGCAAAAGCCATTGGTGGACATGGTGAAGCAGATTATCTAAGTGCTGGATTTGGTAGCATGGGAACCTCATCTTTTTTTATTTTAAAGAGACAAAGAAGTGTTTGGCCTTTAAAGTTAGATGGGAAGGCTTTGAAAACACATGGGATAGAACTTCCGACATCTGAGAATCTACAGCAGTGGCAAGGCACCCTTGGCCGATCAGTGGCCTTTGTTGCATGGCAGAATCTGAATGCCTTGGCCCATCCATGTTTTGGATGGTGCCTATGCAGCCTGCATTCTGGTGGCAAAGATGTCTGACTTTTGTTCCCTGCAAACATTTCTGAGATTGGGGTAAAAAAAAGAGTCACAGGTTGGTCTCCCTGCGTTCCGTTGGCAGGACTGGAAGCTGTGCAAGGATTGTACCAGATAGATCTATCTTTTCCTCTCTCCACTTCCTGCCCTCAGCTGCTGCCATCCCAGGCTGTGATAGACAAGAGAAGGGGAAAAAGGAACTGGCACTTTCTGTCAGCTCTTGCCATCTTCTGTCAGTCCAAAAGGCAACGGGGCTCGCTGCTTCCTGCCCCTTCAATCATAGGTGCAGCAGCCAGACAAGGGCTGTTAGAGCTGTCAACCACCTCCTTCCTCTTTTTCTGGGTCAGCCGATCCGGTCCCACGCAGCACACTCCGATCATGCAAGGCGTCGGTTTTTCCCAGGAGCTACGCACACCCCTCTGTTGCAAAACAGCATCAGCCTTAGAGGCAGGCGGTTGCAAAGGTTGGAGGAACTTTTTCCCAGCTCTGGTGAAGGTGCAAGGGCTCTTTTGCTTTATATCCAGCCATTTGTGCACGGCTGAGAACAAGAAGCAGTTTCCTACTGTTCTTCTCCCCCTTTCCCAACAAATGGAGAGCTTCCCTGTGCCTTTGAATTTCCGAAAGATGGTAAGTTTGCCCTGGAAGTTACTCAGAAATGGACAGTTGTCAAAGGGTATTGAGCAGCTTGGCTAGTCTTCTTGATAGTTTGTGCTTCTGCTGACTACCTCATATATGTATGATGCCACAAGCGTCCTTGTCCACTCTGTCCTGACCACCTGTGGCTCTCTTCTCCTATTCTGCTTTACCAGTCCATCTTATCTTAGTCCTTTTATTCATAGCTCTGTCTACCCCCTTACAAATGCCAAGCAGCATTCCTTCCTTTGCCACAGCTACTGGGAGGAAACAAGGTCCCACCTGCCAGCTCAAAGGTAAGAGCGGCCATTGATCGATGTATTCCCCATCTCCCTGGCCCTTCCAAACCCATGTGGGAGTCCATAGGTCATTGATAAGAGGTTACACAGGGCCAGATGTTGTCAAGTTTAGGGGAGCTCATTAGCATGCCCCTCAAAAGCCTTAGCAGAATGATAACCTGTTTATTGTTTTTGCTGTTTGCTTAGAACAAGTTACAAAAACTTGAAACATTGTTGTCGTTGTTTTGCATATGAGGACCCCTTGTATTCGGAAGCCCTAAGCTACTCCTTAACTCCGTTTGTGCATAAATCTGGCCTTGAGCTGATGTTTTGAACTGCAGTAGGTCTCGGGTTCAGTCCCGATGTCTCCAGTCAGAAGAGATCGGTTTATAAGTGATGGGAAAGACCCTGACATCCCAGAGAATTGGCATGACTCAGAGCAGAAGATACAGGGCCAGAAGGATGAATAGTCCAACCTAATGCCAGGGCAGCTTCCTTTGGTTTTGCGTTCTCCCGTAGTGGGCGTTTCATTTCAGAATCACTGTGGGGTGGGAGCAAATACGCCCAGACTACACAGATGCCTAATCAGCCAGTACCCACCACTGTCAATGTCAGGCAGGCTTTCCAGACCCTTAAGCCCAACCTCTAACCCAAGAGAGCAAAGTGCAACCCGCAGAAATTTTGCTTGGCATGATCCCTCCCCTGCCCTTTGTGCCAACCTCTGGCATCTAGAGTGGAAATTAGGTCACGGAAGGGCAGGACTCTGTTTCACCACTCAGTCCTTCTCCAGAAGGAACTCTCTCACACTCTCTAATAAAAATTTGCCACCAGTTAGTAGTTCAGACTCACTAACGTGAAGGTAAAACATTATATACAAAGCCCAAGAGGATGGGAGTCAGCACAGCATAGTGGTTTGAGTATTGGACTAGAGGTCCAGGAAACCTGATCCAAATCCCTGCTCAAACATGGAAAGCCACTGGGTGACTTTGGGCAAGTCACACTCTCTCAGCCTCAGAAGAATGGCAAACCTCCCCTTCACAAATCTTGCAAAGAGAACTCTACTTTTTAGAGCCAGGATGCCATAGTGCTAGACTTGGACTCTGAAGACCAGGGTTTGAATCTCTGATAAGCCATGGACATCCACTCCATGACCATGGGCAAGTCACATTCTCGCGGCCTCAAGAGGAAGACCATGGCAAGCTCCATCTGAACAAATCTTGCCAAGGAAACCCTGTGACAGGGTCTCATAAGTTGGAAATGATTTGAAAGTACAGAACAACAAACTATGGACAACTATAAAGCTGCTTCATGGGCCAAACCCCATTTGTGAGCCAATAGCAGAGCATCCTCTGCTTGTTATAGAAGCAGATCATTGTTGATAATATTCCATTAGAGCAAGGAACCTCTTTTAGCCCATTTGGGGGGTTGCATTCCAGTGGTGGTGAGGAGCAATGACCAAACGGTTGGGACCAGAAACATCTGCATAGTTCAGCTTAAAGCTCTTCTGACCAGTAACAAAACCCTAGGAGAGGCATTTCGGCCTTTTAGAAGGCGATCAGAACCTTACAGAGAAGCTGGGATGCTGCCAAATAAAGATGTCTTGTGGGGTGTGGTCATCCAGAAGAGGGTGTGGTCATTCAGAAGCTGGCATGGTCACCTAGGAAAGGTCAAATACAAGACTGAGTCTCTGGGACAGCTGGATTCAACCCCAGAGCTTGAATTTCTCTGCTTGTGTCCCCCAGTGTTCTGTTGCTCAGATCTCTAAAGCAAAATGAAATAGTCTGTCTGGATATTTTCATTCTCGGGGTGAAATCCAAGAGGAAGTGGGGAGAGAGGTATGTGGGTGGGGCAGACACCACACAGGTGTGGGGGCCCATGCCATGACTTCCCTGCTCACTGCAAAAAACAATGCATTTTTAATTGCTTAATTCTCACACACACACACACACCCATATACATGCATTTGCTTGCAGCTGCTAGGCTGTGTAAGAGGCAAAGCTGAGTTTATTGCCAGTCTGCTTCACGCTCATAGAAGTTTATCTCCCGTACACAAGTACCTTGTGGCGGAGGCCTGGGGGCAGCATTGCTTGGAAGGAATCGGCTTCCATCCTGGAACACTTTGCTCCTCAACGGGCTATTAAGCAAGGAGGTAGCTCTTGAATTGGGCAGAGAATGGCTTTGATTTCCCCCTCCCTCCTCCTTGTAGCAGCTGGCGAACGGATCTAGCTTTGTGCGTAGGACTTACACAAAGCATCAAGAGTATTCTTCTCCGCCTTCCCCTCCACCCTGCCACACACACTTGCAAGTTCTTTTTTAAATTCTAGTATTATGTGGAGTGTGTATGCATGTGTGTGTGTGTGTGAGAGAGAGAGAGAGACAGAGAGTTTCACCTTTCAGCTGGAAATGGAACAAATCAAGTGTGGGGTTACAAAATGCACAGCAGCAGGACTGTTTTAGCACTAATTTTGTGGTTGGAATTGGGGTGATGCAGGGACGGGGACAGAGTGTCTCTCCTTAGATTTCACTCTGGGACAAGAGTGTTTGTGCATTTATTCCAGTATGTTCCAAGCTGACAGTGCTTTTCTGTGTTGGGGGGAAGCATCGCTGCTTGTTCCACTTGTAGCTGCTTTGCTTTGCATGGTGAGCAGTGAGCAGTGTTGATTTTTGTAGATGTTGGGGGGGATCCACTGCACAGGAACTCTTTAGCACTCAGCAAGCTGGATCCCACACAAATCTTCTCAACCCGCATGTGTTCAGCCTGTGTGGATTTTTTCAGTCCCGTAGTGATTCCCAGATTTGGGGACTTTGCCACAAAATCTGCCTATTGCAAAGTTGGAAATGGGGAAACTGGTGCTTAGATGGCTTCCCCAGCTTTGGGGTTGAGAACCGAACTTTGCTGCTGCTGCAATTAGTTCCCACCTTGGAGGGATGCAACCTGGTGTTCCGTGCAAAAACCTCAGTGGAATTTGATAGAAGAGAAAGCCAGGCGCCTAGCAAGATGGTTCCTCTCCCCTCAACTTTCCTCTCCCCCGGCACACAGAGTGGCTTTGGCCTCATCAGCTTGTAATTAGGGTCATGTTTTATTCATGAGCCAGGTCGAGCAGATCAGGGGGCCAGTACAACATGCCATATTGATATAAATAACCCTCTTCATTCCTGTCCCGTGGGATGACACCCGACAAAGCCACCGCTCGGGAGCGGACAGGTCTGTGAGTGGTGGCAGCAGTGGCGCATTCTGGGTGAGTCTGCAGCTCCGGCCGTTTTTCAAAATCCTGGTGAATGTCTTCATTGTACTTAATCAGAGGTCAGTGGTGGCAGGAAATCTTTGCTGAGCACCTTCTGTTTAATGAACGCTCAAGGCATCTGCTCCCTTTCCACCTCCAAGCTTCTTGGTTGACCCCGTCTTCCATGTACTTAGATGGAGGGTGAAAGCCAGGCTGTCCCTTTGGAGCTGGATGATGGGACCTTGCAGAGGTCATCCTCATCTTTTTAAAATGGATCGCAGGAGAGTAGAGTACAGGGGTCTGTAAGGCTCCTTTCCAGAAACAAAGATACCAAACCTTTACATTTGTAGGTTTTTGCACTGAACTATGCATGCTTCCAGAAATGTATTTTTTGTAGAGACCTGCGTGTCCACTAAAGATATATCCAGATCTCTGTGAGAAAGAGAGTCTGCAAGTGTGTGTGTGCTTCCCTCTCTCAGTTGTACATCCTTTTTGCCTCTCCTAATAGCTTTCCAGAAGCCAGGCCTGTTGCCTGAGTTCAGTAAAGGAGGCTTTGTCTGTGCTCCAGGCGAACAAAACCAGAGAGTCTGGGCTGATTAGAGATCTAAGTGAAGGCCAGGTGAGGTTTAACCTTGGGGAGCTCTGTGCATTGCCAGGTAGGCCAGGTGTAGGTAGATTGCTCCAGGCAACGTGTATAATTTACATGAAAGAGAGAGGTCTCGAGTTTTCCCACTGTCCTTTTCGTGCCGCTCTACCTTCCCTTGGAGTCCTGCTTTTTATGGGAATTCCCTATCACCAGCATGTGTTGAAATGTAAGGAAGCAAGCACAATAACAGAGAGAGACAGTGTGGTGTAGTGGTTTGAGCATTAAATTATGACCCTGTAGACAAGGCAACCGTAGAAACCCATGGGTGTGTCTCAGCCCCAGAAAACCCTGTGACAGATTCACCTTACGGTCGCCCTAAGTCAGTAATGACTTGGAGGCACATAACAGCAGGAAGTGTGATAGCACTTGGCTTATTGCGTAGCTGGAACATTTTTTTTAAAAAAGGGCTCTGTGTTGACCCTGTGCTAAAGGGGGCAAATTGAAATCTTGCGCATGGAAGATCTGGGCTTTGTATACCAGTACTTGCCCCAAACTGGTTGCCAATGGTGTCTTTGGGCTAATTCAGCAATTGGTGCTGTGTTGCATTATTCTCGTTTTGATATTCATGGGAGGAGCAAGGAGCACGACAGCACAGATCAACTACTGCAAAACACTCTGGCCTGTTGAGATTTCAACAGGCATTGACCATAAGCTTTCAAGCATCAGTTTGTCACCATGGGGGCTAACCACCTGTCATAGAATCATCAAATCTTAGAACTGGAAGTGGCCAGAAGGGCCATCTAATTCAAGCCTCTGCCATGGAGGAATACACCATTACAGCATTCCTGAGAGAGTGAGTCTTGACCGAAGTGGGGCTTCTGTGCCTGACTGGGGGATTGGAATCCTGCTCTCCCAGAATTCTAGTCCAAAACTCAAACCATTGCACCGTGTTTTCTTCAGGATCCAAGAAAAACCAACTGGCAGCTTCTGTTTGTACACACAAATACAATCTAACAGACCACTGGATTAACTGGTTTCCTTTTGGCATCCTCAGCCTGCCCTGGTGTCTCTGCTCTTCCATTCCTGACTTGTGCCTGAGCTGCCTCTCATTTCCGCAGCCTGGAGGCCTTTTGGCAAAGGAAAGGAGAACTTTTCTTTCCCTCCTGTGCCATTCAGGTAACATGGCTGGGCTTTGCAAAAAGCCTCTGCTCTCCCCCGACCGCGTGTGCTTTTGCGCACAGTACACAGGAAGCAAACAATAGCTCATTTCTGTGTGGCAGCTCTTAAGTACCCTTCCTGCTGCCCAGTGCCATTTTTCTTTCCCATTAGTGAGCCCTGGAGGGCTGGCACGGCGAATGGAAATGATGCACAAAAGGACAAGGGGGCGGGGAAGGAGAGCTCGGAGTTGGCACCCAGGCACAGGGCGTAGGCAAAGGAAGCCGTCCCTGAAAAACAAGTCCAGCAACACCCACTGCTTGCTCCTCCACCTTTCATGGCACCGACATCTCCCTTGAGAAGCTGTGCCAGCGTAGACTTAATGGGGCCATCTTGTCTCTCTGGGAATTGGGTCACGCTTCATGAGCGAAGAAAGCAGCGTTAGGGAGTGATAAGTCCTTGGTTGTTGGCTGCTGAGGACAGGCTGCAAAAGGCAGAAGCAGCGGTTGTTTGCTGCCAGCCTGCCTTAAAGCTGGAGGTCCTTCAGCGACACAGACTGAGCATCCCTTATCCAAAATGCTTGGAGCCAGAACGGTTTCATATTTCTGAATACCTTTATTTGCGTATGCAGGAAGCCAACACCTTTTGAGGGCCTGTTGGTTGACAACTCACTCTTTTGACTCTTCCAAATTAAAGACAAGTTCCATTAATTTCATTGGGGGGGTCCACTCTTTCATCTTGGCTATAGAGGCTCACGTGGGACTGCTCACGTGTGCACGCAGCTCACAAAATGAGTTAAGAGAGGAAGTAAAGGTGCCAAGCCAGCTGAGAGACTTTGCAAGCAGCACGTACGTCGTTTTGATCCCGAATGAGTCTCTGTAAGTCCTTCATGTTCTCTATAGTAAAGTCCATGGATTTTGCTTTTCACTGAATTCCATTTTCTGACAGTACTCTGGTCTCTAACTGGTCAGATAAATGATGGAAGCCTATTCATAAAATACAGTACTGTACAGGAGATCTCCAAGGAGCCCATGAAGGAACGAGAAGGAGCGCTGCAACCACCACTGCACACTGAGCACTGTGTTTGGATTCCCACCCTTTCACAGACCCTCACATCTCTCTCCAGCCTTGTGTCTCAGCTCTTTGCTACTTGTGTATGATATGTGAAGCTGAAGAGAGACTGAGGATCTGAGGGATAAACAAGCAGCAGCCACCACCTTGAAGACGGAAGTGGACAGCTGGTGGCAAAAAGTTTCATTTTTTGGACTTTTTTGGATTTCCAGATAAGGGATATTCAACCTGTAGTAAAATTATTTCTTTTTTGAAGTCATAGCTATGCTATGCTGTGCGTCAAAGAGCTAGAGTGCTGTGTTGGTTCTCATCAGTCCCCGTTTGCCATCTATAAAGCAGGGAGCAACAGTAGCCCACCCTGCAGAGCCGTTGTGAGGATGCATCCCATTACAGCTGTGTAAGTGTATGGATAACAGCAGCTCCAACAGTGCCCAGCCTCAAAGCCTTCAATCTTCCCACATCTGGTGGGTGCTGGGCAGTGGCTGCTTGGAGACTATGGCAAAGGCACTCTACATGTGCTCAGAGGTGATGCTTTCTGCTTCAGCATTTCTTCACATGCTTCAGGTAAGTGCCTGAAGAGAATGCCAGATACCAGGAACTCCTTTCTGGGTTTCCTTCATATCACGAGCTATTAAGATTCTATATCAGAGCCTGACTAATAAGTTTATAAAACTGTCAAACCATTCCTGGTTTACAGGGCTTAATAAGATGGTATAATAGCTGTCCTTTTCTGGCCACAGTTGCCCGCCCTCTTGCCTCCATTTAGGTTGAGCTTAGGAGAGCAAAGACAGAGTTTATTTTGAAATGGAGCCCAACTTCTCTGGAGAGCAGCAATTCCCCTCTAGAGCTTTATGCAATTAAAAAAAAAAAATCAAATTGGCAAGACACCCCTCCCTCTGTTCCCGCTCAATGATTGGCCTATAATTGCGGGTTTATTGGCTGTACAGCTATTGTGTAATGACATGTTTGCAAATTAATTTTTATGGCTCATGCCATTAGCATATACGGGAGAGGAGGGGTTAGTATTAATTACCACCGTTGTTAGGGTAATCCTAGCAAATTAAAAACCTATAACAGAATGACGGTTGATGGCACAAAGGGGGGTAAGAAAGGATACATGTGTGACTTGCGCTTAGCTGCCAGAGGTGTTGCTTTTGATGGGGGGGCAATGATGAGAAGAAGGGGGGCCGAGGTCCAAAGTCAAGATTCGAACTCTTAGCCTCCCAGGTCCCTTGTTATTGCTCTGTGGTGAGAGGGGGATTCCTCTTAGAGAAAGGAAGTGGTAATGGTAGTTGAGTGGTAATGTATCTGCTTTCAAAGCGGAATGCCCCAGGTTCAGCTCAGGATGCCTCCATTTAAAAGTTTCAGGTGGCGAGCAATAGAGAAGACCCTTCTGTGTCTGAGACCCTGAAGAGTTGATGCCGGTCAGTAGGTCAGATGGGCAAATAGTAGGGTTGGCATACTGGAAATTAGAGAGGGTTCCTGTACCGTTAATGGTGGGGTACAAGAGGGAATTTCAGCGAGAGTCATAGTCCGTACACCACACTGGCAGCAAAGAGCCTAACCTGGTATAAAACAGCTTTGTAAGTTCTTACAGGGGGTGGGAAAGAAGCAGCCCATTCACCTTCCCTGCCCATTTTTGTGGGTACCTTTTCTCCATTGCCCTCAGTGTCGGGAGGGATTATTTTGTTTCAGTGAGGAAGGAGAGTTGCTGTTTTTGGAAACATCCAGAAAGTGCTGATTCTCCCCTCAAGTAAACCTCACATACTGAAAACAGCTCTCCCTATTTATTAAATCCAGAAGTGGTTACTTCTGGTTCAGAACAGAAAAAAAGGAGCGTGTGCAGGGACCGATGGGACTAGGCCCCCCAAACCCACCAAAGTTGCTCCCACGCTTCCACTCTTATAATAGGAGTTGAGATAGATGAATTGGCTAATGGTGTGGGGCTATGACACAAGCTGCAGTGAATGGAATGGAAAATGCCTAGAGCAATAACAAGCACACACACAGAGAGAGAAGATCCCATGCAAGCTGAGGGCCTCGTCTCCTCTTTTGTCTTCGTTGTGGGTTGGAATAGTCCCTGTATTCCTCATCAAACTTCCAGGGAGGTCCGGATTGCAACACGTCGGCTCTGACGCTAAAGGTGGCTTCTAGGCACGTTGAGATCTGAGCATGGACGGAGTTTCTCTGCTGCATAGATAGATCTTCGTTCTTGCGCGCAAAGAAACATGCGTGGTGATTCAAACAAATGCAAGTGAAGAGGCTCTGTGTACATATTGGAACTCACACCGTGGGCACAAAAATATGAGGTGGACAGGTCCCTTGCTTTTGCCTTTTGTTCAGTATGGCCAAGTAGATTCTGTGGGTCTCATGTGGCTGTAGATGAAGGATGCTGTCTTGAGATGATGGCAAATGAGGAACATTTGTTGCTGATAGCTTCACCCATGCCAAAGGGACAGCTTCATGCTTGGAAGCAAACTTATGTTGGCTTTCCATCCTAGTTGTCCAATGAAATGCTACTGGGAGGATCTCTAATAAAGAGCTTCAGAGTTATGGAAGTCTGTGGCTGCCTGCTTCAGAATGTAAGATAAAGTATTTGGCTTGGGAGAATCCCATTGTAGCTTGGGTATGCCTTGCCTTGATATCCAAAATCCAAAAAGCTGGAAAAGCTGAAACTTTTTGCTGCCAGCTGCCTGCCTCCACCTTCAGGGTGGCAGCTGCGGCGTTCCTGTTCATTTGTCTCTCAGATCCTCAGTCTCTCTCCAGCCTCACATCTCATACACAACACAAGTAGCAAATGAATCAGACATGAGGCTGGAGAGAGAGACATAAGGATTGGCGAAATAGCAGGAATCCAAGTGTAATGTTTGCTGCAAATGTCAAGAAAATGTTGGACCAAACCTGTAGAGAATACTTTGTGATGTGGATCGTTAAGTGCACCTGTGGAGAGCCATGTGACTTTAGCTGAGTCATGCTGAGTCATCCTAATGAGCAATCGGGAGAAGGTTGCATCAGGTGTGGGGAGAATGCAAAGGCTGGCAGGATTGCATCAGCTAGTGTGGGTATAAATGTAGCTGAGAGCTAGCCAATAAGTTGCACACAGTGCCTGCTGTGTCTGCTGGAGGCTCTGTCAGAAAGAGCAAGGAAAGGGATGCTGGAGTGCCTTTTGGAGTTTCTTGTAAATATGTACACAGTGTAACTCAAGAATAAATTGCCTCTGTGATGGAAGAAAACAATTGGCATGGGTGAGTTTTTCCTGGCTTCAGTGCATTGCTGCTAAGCTATTTTCTGCTGCTGGGCACACTTCCAAAGCTGTTGGAGCAATCTCTGCTATATTTTGGGTGTGACAGTGAAGTGGTGGCTGTGGCACCCCTGCTCATTCATTTATGGACTCTCTCCAGTTCTCCCAGTTCTCCTGTATATTTTATGTATATGCAAGTACAAGTATTCCGGAATCCCAAAAAATCCAAAATATGAAACACTTCTGGGCCCAGGCATTTTGGATAAGAGATAATCAACCTCTGTTGTTGTTGCAGGAGGAGAGAGGCTGCATAGTATAAATCTGCATAGATCTGACTAAGAAAACCCTAGGATAACATCACCATGAGTTAGAGCTGACTTGAAGGCACATAACAACAACAGATTAGAACATACACTTTCATAGCCCCAGCAGGCATGACAAATTTCTCTCTCACTGTAAAATGTGTTTGAAAAAAAATTAAAAGTTTATCACCTAGAAGAGGGTAATTCTGCCAGGGTGTTTCCTCATAAGGCTCATCCCGTCTTTGCCTTTGCTACACTTCCTTTTTGTTTTTCTCAGTTTTTAAGTTTTAGCACCCACCAGAGTGGATGATAGTTTAGAAAGGCCAAGGAGGTGAAGAAATAAGCTTGGGCCAAGCTAAATGTGTTGACTGTCCAGAGATAGGGACTGATGGCTTTTTCTTTCACAAAGGGAAAAGCAGCTTTAGGGGAGGGACAGTTAACTTGTCCCACCAAGGTCATTTCACTATCTGAATTCCTTCACTCCCCCAAACTGTTTGCTCCATGGAGGGTATGTGGAACGTAGGAACATAGGAACATATACTGAGCCAGGTCTTCCATCCATCTAGCTCAGTATTCTCAACTGTAACGGCGGCAGCTTTTCAGGGGTCAGGCAAAATCCTTTCCTAGGAAACAAGGCTCGTAGGAAATTCTAGTGCTGGACTAGAATTTGCAGGATCCCAGGGTTGCCATGGGATTTCCCAGCCATGGAAATCCACTGGGTGACCTTTCGCAAGTCACACGTTCTCAGCCTCAATGGACACCTGTGGCAAATTTCCTCTGAATCAGATCTGGCAAGCCAGCACCATGTAGTTATTTTAAGTATTGGAGTAAGATTTCATGAGATTAGAGTTTGAATCCCCACTTGGCTGTGGAAACCCACCGGGGGACCTTGGGCAGGTCATACACTCTCAGCCTCAGATGATGGCAAGGGCAAGCTTCCTCTGAATAAATCTTGCCAAGTAAACCCTGTGTTAAGTTGACCTTGGGGTTGCTGAAGCTCAGAAGTACCCTGAAGACTCACATCAGTAGCAACAGCAAGAATAGCAACAACACTGCTGTCTGGAGATCCCTGGTATTATTGGTGTTCCCCATCCAAGTACTGCCCAAGCCCAACCCTGCTCAACTTCTAAACATGAAATAGACCAGGGACACTTTCACAGTACACAGTGGTAGTGCTACAATTCCCTTTTAACTACCATGGCAACATCCTGTGAAATCCTGGGATTTGAAGTTTAGAAAGGTGGTATTTCCTCAGCAGAGAGTTCTAGTGTCTGTGCAAACTACAACTCCCAGAAATCCACTGGATGAAACTGTGGCAGTTAAAAGTAGAAGATGTAATATGAAAGGGCTGTTTGTATATTTGGCGTTTTATGGTGGAGGTTGAGAGGAATTAAAGATAATCCTATGATACCTGTGGTTTCCCATGGGTGAATAGCAGACAGCGGAAGTGAAGTTCAGAATAGCTAATAACTCAAACAGCACGATAATATGGAGGTAAAAGTAACCCTCCCAGTGCCAACTTGATCCAGGTATGGTCTTTTAGAGAGCCAGCATGTTGCAGTGGTTTGAGCATTGGACTCCAGTCTTGGAGATCAGGGTTAAATTCCCCTCTTGGCCATAGAAACCCACTGGGTGATGTTGGGCACATCACAAGCTCCCAGCCCCAAAAAACCCAGTGATAGGTTCACCTTAGGGTCATATAAGACAGAAACAACTTGAAGGCACACAACAACAGCATCTTGACTGCTTTGGCTCCCCCCGATATGGTGCTATAGTCCTATTTAGAATCAGAATGGATTTGTCCTTGGTGCAGAGTGGCCTCTCTCTCTCTCTCTCTCTCTCTCTCTCTCTCTCTCACACACACACACACACACACACACACACACGCACGCACGCACGCGTGCGCGTGCACGAATTTGAATTTGAAATAGCTCACTAGCTGGAAGCAGAAGTTCCTTCCCCACTCTTTGCCTTTGTGGTTTGGGGAAGTGAACAAATCCAGGTCTACTCAAGCCCTGGGTGGGAGAGTGCCTGGCATTCAGGAAAAACAAAACAAAACAAAATTGGCCTTCGCTGGAAAGAGTTGCATGATAGGTGTAGGCTTCTGACAGCATTTGAGTGTCTTCCAGCTTGAGAAGGAGACAGACAGTCCTTTTAAAGTGGTTTGAGGTTTCACTTCCCGTGGAGCGTACACAAATGAGCATCTTTTTGTCCCTTTGTTTCCTGCAGTCAGATAGGTTTTGTGGATTTTTGCAATGGACTAGAAACTTGCAAAGCCTCTTTTCCGGCGGGGGGAGGATGAGTCTGCACTCCACACAAGCAGCAATTCTTTTCAGATTCCCTAGAGCAGTGGTTCTCAACCTGTGGTTCCCCAGATGTTTCTAGACTTCAGCTCCCAGAAGCCCTGAGCATTGACCATAGTGGCTGGGGCTTCTGGGAGCTGAAGTCCACAAACATCTGGGGACCCACAGGTTGAGAACCACTGCCCTAGAGCTTTCAGGTTTTGGGTGTGTGTGTGTGTGTGGAATTTTTGTCTGCAGCTTGAATTTGCTTTAGAAAGGTACCATGCAATTACAGTAATTCATGGAGGGGCACGGGAGCAGTGTTCAGTTTTTCTTTAAAAAAAAATTAAAAACCTCTTCCCTTCCGTGTGCTGTTTTTGTGAAATGATGTGGCCGAGAGTGATAGACGGGACTGCCCAAAAGGATGGGGGCCAGCAGGTCATTTGCTGGTGTTTTGTAACTGGAGGCTATTCTCAGAGGGAAGGTTTGCAGTGGGGTGGGGGTTGTCTGGTTTCCTGTGCTTGGGATGGCGTGATCGACTCAAGGAAGCTGGGTTGCTGGCTATCAAGCTGACACTTGCATGCACCCAAGTGAGCGGGCTTCATCGGGGTTGGCTTTTTTAGGTTCTCCGAAAGGACCAGACATCGTCAGCACAGGATGTGGCTTCTCTTTGCAGTGCACAGATACTACAGAGTTACCTTTTTGAACTTCAGCAAGCCACTGTTGCATTCGTGGGGGGGGGAGAGGAGGATAGTGGAGGGGCCCAGTAGGGGATGGATAGCACAAGGAAATTCATTCACCTATGGATCTATTGTGTGTGGATTCATAGGGAAGGAACTTCAAGGGCCATCTGCCCAGACCCTTGCCTATGCAGGGATCCATTAATTCGTTGCTAAAGCATCCCTGAGAGGTGGCCATTTGGTCTCTTTTTAAGGACCTCCAGGGAAGGAGTGTCCACAACTTTCCATGCTATTCTATTCCACTGTCAAATAGCTCTTAGTGTTAAGAAGCCTTTCCCAAGGTTCACTTGCAGTCTCTTTTGTTGTAATTTAAATCTGTTGGTTCCAGTCCCATCCTGTCCTCTGGAACAGCAGAAAATAAGTTGACTCCATCTTCAGATACCGTATGACCCTTACTCTTCCTTCAACATACCCAGCCTCCTCAATGTTTCAACATAAGGTTTGGTTAGTAGGTCTGCTTCCGTCTTGGTCTCCTTCCTTTGTACATATTTCAGCTAGCTGATGCCCTTTTAAAATGTATTTGTCAGTTATCACGACACCATCAAACTGCCTTTCTATTCTGTTGACTGAGGAGTTCTGTGAAACTCCTAAACTCTCATATTCCTGCCTCCTACCCAACAGGGTCAAATGAAATGTCTGGTGGGGAAGCACCATTTTGTATGAGGCCCCATTGGTGACCGGGCACAAAATGTGAGTGGGAGGAAGGGGGTCCAAGACACAAACTGGGGAGAGGGATCTATCCAGACAGTGGCAGAGAAGCCCACCCATCTGATCAGGGTCCACTCCTGTATGGTGTGTTTTCCCAAAAATTGCTGGTAGGAGGATGGACAGGCTAGCACACTTGCAACCCACAGTTGACTGTAGCTCTGCTGTTCTTTTGTATTGCAGGTAGTAAGGTGACAGCGGGTGGTTTGGGAGAGCGGGAAAGTACATCTCTTGGATCCCCTATCCCTGTTTAAAGAAATAATGGAAGCAGCTTGTGTATACCTGTGGGAGGGAAGGATTTTTTTAACTAGACCAACAGCTGTTGCATATGAAAAGCAAGAGCCAAGGTGAGGAGAACCTGGTAGAGGAATAGAAGAAATTCGGCGTGGGTAGGGGGATTTTTCATATTATTTGCTTTGCAGCTCCAGTTGTCGTAAGATATATCCCTCCCCCCGACACAAACCCATTGATTTGCTTCCTTGAAGCATTCCCTCTCATGCCCTGGGAAGATCAGAAGTCAAAACTCTTACATATTGTTCTGTTGGTCAGCCCTCTTATTGCTTCTTCCTCTTCCCCCTCTTTTCAAAGAGGCAAATTTTTCTTCTAGCTCCTTCAAAAAGACAACAACCACACACACACACACAACCCTTCAGTGAAAATTAAGAAGACGAATGCTCCAAGACCCGAAGGAACCACCCTGGCATTAAAAGCACCAGAGAGTTCAGCCTGCAAAGAACAGATGCTTGATGATTTCCTACCCTCTCCCTTTCATTAGGAGAGACAAATTTGCTGTCAGCTTGCCAGATTTCCAATTTACCGATAATGATTCTTGCATGAAAATTGATTGGGTGGTGGTAGCGAGGAACAGAACTCTGAGGCTGCTTTTTTATTCTTCCTGCCTCTTTCTTTCTGTTGCCTCCTTGCCTTTCCCGAAGTAGCTGGGGGAAGCGCTTGTGAAAGAAAACCCCCACACCTGTCCCTCTTGACTGGGTTGCCCCTTTCTCGCCACCCCTTGCTGCCGTTTCTCCTTTCTGACGCTCAAGTGGGATGCAGAGAGAGAAGAACCCCCCCATCAAAAAAAATAAAAAAAATCCAACCCCCCATAAACCCCCGAATTCGCACCAGGAGCAGCACCTGCCACCTTGGAGGGCCAGCTAATCTCTTCCTCCTCCCCTTTCCCTGCTTTGTGCAATGTGTGTGTGTGTGTGTGTGTGTGTGTGTGTGTGTGTGTGGCTGGCTGTTAGGACCTTGCTATCTTGTCAAGCATCTCTCTTCCTTCTCAAGAGCAACCCCTTTGGCTGCCGCCTGCGCGCACCGCGCATAAGTCTCTCTCTGGGTCTTTCCCTCCCCTTTGCTCACCCTCCGCCACCGCCACCCTTTCTCCACCCCCTTTTCCCTTTTGTAAACCAGTAGCTGAGAGGAATGGCAAAACAAAGCCCGGTTCCTGCTTGACAACCACAGAGAGAGAGAGAACCTCACACTGCTGCTGCTGCTTGCCGCCTTTCCCTTCTAACAACACTCCTCCTCCCCCCTCCCCCTTTTTAATTTGACACTGAACATGAAGCCCCATTGAAAACAAACCCATTGACTCCCCCTTCCCTCCTCCCCAGCGCCCCACACGCACTCTTGACATTCAAGTGGCTGGAGGAAGAAAAAGAGCTACCAACATGTCTGGAGGCTGATCCTTCTTCGTCCTCCTCCCTTCCTCTTTTTTTTCTTTTCTTCCTCCTTTCCTTTCTCTCTCTCCCCCAATGAGTAGTCCCTAAAAGAGATTCTCTGCTTTTTTAAAATATATATATATATATATATATATATAAAAGGGGGTTAAAAAAAGACCCCCCTCCCCAGTAAGCCGGGATCTCCTTTCTCAGCCTCCTCTTGCTGGCACTGCTTCGGTTTCTCTTTCGCTGTCTGTGCTTTCTCGTGTGTGCGTCTGTGCGTGTTTCTATTTGCATCGCTCTGGACTATAAAAAAAAAATTAAAAAACCAAGGGAGGGGGAAGGAAGAAAAAAAAAGACCAGAAGACGCATCCTCAAGCATGATGTCAAGCTGTTTGAAGAGGAAGTCAGGTTGAGATGTCGGCTGGCTGACCTGAAATTGACAAGAGACGCTTTTCGTGTTTACTTTTATCACATTTTTAATTTTTCCTCTTCTTATTCAGATTCAACTCTTTTAATTTATTTTTTTAAAGTACAATCTTTGTGTAATTTTTAAATTATTATTATTTATCCTCCGGTTCTCTCCTCCCCACCCCACCCCGGCCATACTTGGGTTTTATTTTCCTTTTTTTCCCCCCTTCTGGATGCCTTGGATCTGTGATATAAATCATGTTTGGACTGAAACCACCTCTCTATTACTTGCCAGGTAAGGCGAACTCTGGATGTTCCTTCCTTCCTTCTTATTTTCAGTATTAATTTCACAGCAACATAATAACGATGAGTCTTTAGCAGGTGTGGTTTGTTAAAGAAACTTTTAAGTATATTGCTTTGAACCTTACTGCTTGCTAGAAGAAGCGTGGTCTGGTTTTCTTTTTAATTGGAGTAGTTTGTGGTAGTTGCTCCTGGGGTCGAAACGCTGCATTTAGAAGTGGAGAGAAGCGGGCAGCCTTTGGCATCAGGTACAAACAGAAGTCCTTACCTCTGCATTACCTTCAGTGCCACCCTGCATGAATTGGTTAAAGTGGATCCAAGAAAATACTTGTCTCTCGGTGGCCAAAACTGATGCTGATGCTCAAGCTCCACTTCAGAGGATAGAACTGTTTGCAGCCCAAATTGGAGGTGATGCTGCAGCCGATGGAACTGCAGAGAGATGAGAATTCTGTATCACTTGTGAGACATGATGCGTAATAATATCACTGGTTAGACACGGTGTGTAATAATTGTCAGAGCTGATTTGCCTTGGAGTTGAACAGGACTGTGCTGGAGTAAACTCCGAGATGAGCCCGGGAGATTGGAGGGGAGGGGATGCAACCTGGAGGTAAATCCAGCCCAAGTCCAAAGATTGGTGGCTGCAGGGGATTATTGGCCTCCCTCCCACTTCATCTCACTCCCCCCCTCCATCCCAGTACACCTTTTGAAACCTCTGTGCAACTTGAGTGCCCTTGGGCTTTGCTTGGTCCTTGGGGTGTATAGCTTATCCCATTCCGGCTTTTGTCCACGCTGCTTGGCTTCCTAAGTGGCGAGTCTTGTTTCATTCAGCAGCGAGCGGCAAAAGCACTTAAGTAATCTAAGGTGAATTAAGAAGCGTGGTGTGAAGTTACTTTCGAGTTGCTGCCTAATATTGTTTCACGGCTGAGTGAGCTCTGATCATGTAGCGCACAAAACCAAAGTGGCGACTGCAAGTCTCTCCACCTCTTCTCCCCGCCCTGCCACCAGGGCTTTCTCCGTTTCTCTCTCTCCCTTCCCTATCCTTCCAGGTCCCTGTGGTTTAGGGGAGGGAAGGGTTGTCAGTCGGAGGTAGCTGTCACCATTGGAACCTTCCACTCATGGGTCAGCAAGGAGTGGCGTGTGTGTTGTTGGCGTCTAGTAGTACGTGGAAAATAAAGGTTCCTCATTCAGCCCTGGGTCAACAGCTTGTGGCTCAGCCACTACACTTTGTGCAAAAATTTGTGGTTCTTTTTAAGGCAGCAGGTTTTATGGAAACAGAAGGGATGGAGGAAGAGGGGAATGGAGAAATTTCTCTCCCCACCCCAACTTTCCTTGCTCTGTTTGGTGCTTGAAATAATTCACTTGGGTGGAGTTGAAAGGTTACTGTCCACCTTTTTTCTCCTAGGCTGATCATTGGCAACTCTCTTCTCCTTTGCCTATGGTTTTGCTGGGTTGGGGTTGGCAGGGGAGAGAATCCTCCCCCTTCTCTTCCTGGAGTATCTCTATCATCTTACACAAGCAACGCTTTTCTGAACCCTGGCCAGTGACAGACGCTTTGCCTCAGGAAATAGGTTTTCCGTGTGGCAGTTAGTTACAGGAATAACTTTTCTTTCTGTCCCCCACCCTCCCCACTTGCTTCCACTGTAAAGCATGGTCTTCAAAGGAGTACAAAATTTCCTGTGCTCTGATGCGGGAGTCAGGGCTCTTAACAAGGCAAGCTGTGGGGCTTTGGAAGCCTGTGGGGTTCTTGCAAGCTTGTTTCACTACCAGCATTTGTTACATGAGTTGCTTAGCTTATTTATTTTTGGTTCTTAAAGTCCATTCTATTCTAGTCTGAAGTCACACATTAAGTCAAAATCCCTTGCGTGTGCTGAGCCGCCAAAGCCAAGAGAGTCAGACACCTTTCAGAGCAGACATTTAGTAAGCCTGCTTGCAACAGTGTGGAGACCAGGTCTTGGTCAGCTTCCATGTCAACCTGAATTCTCTGCAAACTAAGATGATGCTGACCAGTTGTGGTTGGTGTCCCTTCATCTAGGGAGGAGTGGGGAGGTCACCAGAGGTGGAGTCAATTCCACCCAGTTTGTCTACAAGGTATCATCTTCCTCTTCAGCATCATCACCCTCGTCTTCATGCACTTTGCAGGCACGGTGTGGAAGTTCTTTGTTGTTACCAAGTTGACTCGTGAGTTGCGGCAATTCTGTTGTAGTTTTCTTGGCGAGATATATTTAGACAAGGTTGACCACTGCTTTGTCCTTTGGCTGAGAGAAGGTGATCAAGGGTGCTTAGGGGAATTTGAACCCTGGTGAACTGGAGTCCTAATCCAAACTACTGCACCATGCTTCCTCTAGTAGAAGTTCTCATGCTTTGGTTTTTCTTTAATGGCTGTTGAGGTTCTTTGTAGCTCTGAGGACATACCACTGGTGGTGATGACTATTTTGATGATGACTTATAGGGTTAACAATACTTTGATTGATTGATTGATTGATTGATTGATTGATTGATTGATTTTCCTAGGCTGCTGGGAAAAACACAAGTGGAACACCACCCTCTCTAGCGCAAATGAACATCAGCAAGATTTGTTCAGAGGGATTTTGCCATTGCTTCTCTTTGAGGCTGAGAGAATGTGACCTGCCCAAGGTCACCCAGTAGGCTTCCATGGCTGAGCGTGAATTCAGACCTGGTCTCCAGAGTTGTGGTCCAATGCTCGAACCATTACCCCATACAGGCTCTCTGATGTGGGCTTTGCAAGTCAGCATATAAGTGACCTCTGTTTGCCCAGGAGAATTAATGCTGGTGGAGGTCTATTTAGCAAATACTTCTTCCATGACTGCTAGTTCTGAAGTCTTCTATGCCTTTGTTGTCTTCGAGTGGAAGGGTTTTGTATAGTGTGTGCTTCAGACACCAGTGTAAGCAAGTATGCTCATTTTCATCTGTTTCCTGATAAACTTTTGCAGGGCCACTCACTTGGAACAGATTTCAGCAGCTGTGGCCCTGTAATTCCTGGCTCTTACAGATTCACATTCACGGGTGCATCGAACTTTGTGCAGCTTCAGTATTTGAAATGCAGTAGCCCAAAGAGAGCCAGGACTCTGGAGACCAGAATTCAATTTCCTGCTCAGCCATGGAAACTGAGTGGGGTGACCCAGGGCAAGTCACGCTCTCTTAACCCCCTCTGAACAAATCTTGCCAAGAAAATCCTGTGATGGGTTCTCCTTATGGTTGCCATAAGTGAGAAGCAACTTGAAGGCACACAACAACAAGCTAAAAAAGGGGTTGGGTCTGATTTGTGGTTCAGGTAGACACACTGAAGTCAATGAGGCTTAATTTAGTCATGACTAACAAATTCCACTCATGTCAGAAGGTTTACTCTAAGCATGACTAAGCCTGGAACTGTTCCCATGTTGAATTCACCTGACGATCAGCGCAGATAAATCCAAACAGTGTTGCAGTGTGGGAGATCATATCTTTTAGTAAATAAATAAAGTGTATCTAGATATATTTGGATCCCGATTTGTCTTGATCTGTTTGGATGGATCACTTTCTCTAATGCCCTGTCTGCAATCCACATTAGGAGCAGCATAATCACTTTAAGCTACAGTCTAGCAAAAGCAGGAGAACTATCTATTTTTTTTTTTAACGCAAGTGGTGTGAAATTTAGATTTAGGCTTGGGGGGGTTGCTTGAAGAAATTTAACACTGAACTGCGAGAACAACATACAGAACTCTTTCAAGAATGACAGTGAAAGGGTTACATGAGGACGTTGTATAGAGGATTGCCTTTGACTGCATTTGTAAGTGGAGTGTTGTACTGCTGAGTATTGTGGGGTTAAACAAATAGGCAACAGGCAAACCTGAAAGTTGGAAATTTTGAGTAGAGCTGTGCATTTTGTACTGTGGAGTGCAAGAGTTTGTGGGGTGAGCTGCTGCATATGGCTGGCTCTTATTGTAAACCAGCCTTGGAAATGTGTTTTAAAAATTTCCAGCCCACCTGTTTGCATCTCCTAGTTATTTGTGATACGGTTATGGCCTAAACATATAATCGGTGGGGAAAATTCAACTTGTTGAGCTTTTCTACCCAGTTTCTTAGAAGCAGTCCTTGCTTTGTTAGACGCAAAGGGCAATGAATGCCCCTGTTGTCAACTGGTGTCACCACCTCCCAGGATTTCATCAGACTGCTAGCTCAACAACCACGAGGGGGAAACAATCCTCCCCTCCAAATCCTTCCATAGGGCTACCACTACCCTGAGGAGAGGAAAGGGTGAATTAAAAATTGTGGAATTGGTAAATAAAACCTATAGTGATTCTTGTTTTTGCTTGCTTTCTCGCTTGTTTGCTAGTTATACAGTTGCCCCTCCACATTCGCTAGGAGATGCAGGACCCTCGCAAAAGTTGGGAAAGCCACAAAAATGTGTCTGTGGGAGGGTAGCCAAGGCGTGGTGGGGAGATCAGGCACTCAGGGTCCAAAGCAGGTCAGGGAAAGGAGAGGGAAAGGAGGTCAATTGGTATGATGGCCCTATACTTCCTCTCTCTCACCCATCTCCTTCCTTGGGTGTGTGGGGGCATCAGAAGAGGGGTTGTGGTGCTGAAGAATTAGGCTGTCGTCCATCCTTAGCTGGTCAGGCAGCAGCTGGAGGAGGAGGAGGAGGAGGACCAGAGGAATGTTTTTAAAGGGCTGCAGGGCCTGATTGGAGCTGCCAAGAGGGAAGGTTCCCCCAGAAAAGGAATGCTTGAAATGGGGGGCCGGGGGTTGGAGAAACTCACAAATAATCGTGAAAATCAAACTCGCAAATATGGAAGTCTGACTATATTTGTATCCTGTCTTCAGTAACCCCAAGGTTGCAGGCATTTCTGTCCCCCTCCCCACTTTTTCCCTCACTGGTGAGGTGGGCCAGGCTAAGAGAGGGTGACCAAGCCAAGGTCACTGAGCGAGTTTCTTGGATCAGTAGCTCAGCAGAACCTGTGTCTTCAAAGTGTTAGTCCTTCACTGTAACCACTGGTCCACACTGGCTCCTCTGTAATACCTACAGCCGCTGTGCTCTGAAACCACCCAGTTCTGTCCAGTCTCAGAAGTTAAGTGGAGGTCAAGTCTGCTCAGCTGGTAACTTGGATGGGAAAACCTGACAGTTGCTGGGATATGAGGGATTGGTGTTTGTCTAAATTCTCTGTTCTTCAAATAGCCTGCTTGGCCAGATGGGAGACCTGAGATTCATCCCTTCCGGTCAATAACTGATAGGGGTTCCAGCAGTGTAAAGGATTATAGGACTGGGGCCAGTGTCCAAACTGGCTTTCCCTTTTGTTCATTTCTGATTTGGCCATAAAACTGGAGCCTAAGTGATAGATATTTAAAAGCAGTGTGCCTCAGTATTTCCACTTCCTATCTGATGGCAGTTGACAACAGCTGAAGGCACTGTGGTGATGCTCTGGCTGGGTTCTGTTTTGCCTTGTCAACCTGCCCTCTGGCTGGCTAGGGACTACTGCTATTTTATGCCAAGACAGCATTTTAATAAGGCAGGTAGCATGAATGGATGAAGGGGTTGATTGCTGCCCACCAGTCTCCCTGCCGGCAGTGGCAGAAGGGATCTCGGGCATCCTTTTGGAAAATGCCACGGCTCTCTTCCTTCAAGGCTTCTAATAGCTCAGTTGTGTGGGCCAGTTGGGGACTTCATGGCTAGCCTGACAACAGAGAGCCTGTTCCAACATGTTATTGGCACCGCACATTTTGCAGGGTACACCATTGATTCAGTATTTCTACTCGAGTCACAGGGGCGTAAATAGCCTAAAGATACCAGGTCCCATCTGATCTCGGAAGCTAAGCAAGGTCAACCCTGGTTAGTACTTGGATGGAGACTGTCCACAAATCCTAGGTGCCCATAGGTTATATTTCAGAGGAATGAAACTGGGAAGACCACCTCTGGTGATTCCTTGCCTAAGAAAACCCTATGAAATTTACTGTAAGTTGAAAGGCCACTTGAAGGGACATACACAAACTGAAATTGAATTCTGACAGAATTATAGCTCTGGTGATAGGTGACCCCGTGGGTCTAGGAGACCGGTGTTCAGCCTGTCCTGGGTGGCCTAATAATACCCTGAAAGAACAGGTATATATCTTGGGGACATTCTTTGGTTCATTGTTGCCAGTTGAAGCCACAGTGGCTCTGTGTGCTTTTAATTTCTTCAGCTTCTTTCACCATTATCCGCAGAGAACAGTAATCGACCCAGAGAGCTTCAAGCTCTGGACACTTTCTGGTTGGATTACTGTAATGCATTGTATGTAGGGCTGCCCTTGAAGATGACGTAGAAGTTTCAAGAACTGTGGAACTCAATAGCCAGAATTCTAAATAGTTCAGCAAGGTAGATTCTTTTGACCCAGCAATGAAAGAAGTACACTGATTGAGTATTTGCTTCTGACTCCAATTCAGGGGGATGCTGTTTAACCCGTAAATTTCTAAATGGCTTGTGGCCCAACCAGTAGAAGGAAGAGGCCCTCTCACATTTTAAAGCCTTGGTTGAGGTGCTTCTTGGTGCCTTTCTTAGAAGACTTGTCCAGTTTGCACTAATCATGGGGTCTTTTTTGCAGTGGCCTCCTGCTACTGGAATGCCCTCAACAAAAAAGCAGTGATTTTTCTGTTTGCCCTGGGATTTTCAGAACTGTATGTTCTCTTCTAATTTCCATAGTCTTGTGTGAGTGATTTACAGTTGGCCCTCCACATTTGAAGGTTTCACCTTCCGGGATTTGATTATTTGCAAGTTTCTCCAACCCTGGCTTCTCTCCACCTCAGGTGTTTCTTTTCTGGGGGGACCGTCCGCCTCAGTGGCTCCGATCAGGCCATGCAGTCCTTTAAAACCCAACTCTGGCCCTTCTTCTTCACCAGCTGCTGCCTAGATATCTAAGAACAGCTTGCACCCCAATTTCTCAGCACGATGAACCCTCTCCCGATACCTGCCATGCACCCAAAGAAGGAGACGGCTGAGAGCGAGAAAGTATAGGGCCACTGTGCCAATGCACCCCCTTTGCCGCTCCTTTCGCTGATCTGGTTTGGACCCTGGATGTCCACTCTCTTCACCATGCCTCTTCCCACAGACACACACGCATATTTTGACATTTGTGATTTGTCTACTTTTGCAGGGGTCCTGCACTCCTAACCCTGACGAATGTGGGGAGCTAATGGTCTGTTAAAAAGTTGGAGGTTAACCCCAACCTTGCAGATGTGAGGGAAGTTGTGGTGGTGAAGGTCATATATGTGGACGGTGGGGCTCTGACTAGCCTTTAGTGTGCGGACAAAATTCTCCTTTACGTTCTGTGGGGTAATTTTTTTCACACTGCTGGTGCCTGTCGGCCACCCCACTCCTGGCATTGCTTGTCTTGCTGAGGCCTTTCCACTCCTTAGAGACAAGAGAACCCAGTTTGCTTTTTTTTTTAACTTATTTATTTCCTTGGGCTGTTCTCTCGCCATGTGAAAATGGAAATCGATAAAGATTGCACGCTTTCTCCGTGCTTTTGTCCTGTAAAACCAGGCAGTGGGGATGTGGCAGAAATCCCTGGGCTGATGCAAGGAGAATTCTTCCCCCCCGTCCCCCTTTTTTTATTTACACGGTCCAATCAACCAGGATTTACTTATGGCGCCTCCTGGCGTGTGAAACTTCTCTGTTTTACTGTAATTGCTGAAGCACTAATTCCTGCTCCCTGTAAAAACCAACTAGCATTTAATTCTAGGAATGGGTATTTTAAGGCAGATGCAGAGAGATTCCAGAATATGACGGGAAGCCACGGAGGGGCCCCACTCCGCTGAGTTTCCCAAAGGCTCTAATGTATTCCTCCTCCCTCTCCTAATTTGCACTGCTTTCTCTTCTCTGAGCATCCATCAGGTGGTCTATTTTCCCTGGAAGCATGAGTTGGAGGGGGAGGAAGTGGGGGGGAGAGAGAGAAGGTGCATTGAAGTGTCAGACTGCGAGATCTGAAGCAATTAAGGAAAATTATGTGTGGACTGTTAGAGCTGCTGTCAAACAGCAAAATTATTGTGCGCAACCATTCCAGGCTACCAGAAGACGTTAGAAATGCTAATCATACAGGTAGGGTCATAGCAGATAGAAATTTCAACCTTCTCTGAATTGGATGTAAAGGAGAGGGAGGGAGGGAGGAATGAAAGGAAGAACAGCAGATGGCTCCCACCCTAAAAAGTACCAGTGGGGATTTTAATTTTCTCCTCTGAACCAGACCAACTATTCTTGTTTGGTTGGCGATGTCTCCTACCTCCCCTTTATTATACCTACAGGTCAGGAGGATGAGGTCTCCTCAGGATGCCATGAGTAGTTTAAGCAAAAGACTGGTCAAGGCAGCTTTCACCCCTTGTCTCTTGGGTTATTTTTGGAACTAAAAGTGGTGCTGACAGAAAGGGTTGGATGATGCTCTTTGGGACTGCTCTGTGCCCAAGGGTGGGTGTTGGCGCTAAACCACACTTCCTTTGCTACATATGGGGATAGAGGGAAAGGGATAGTGTTGGCTTAGGTAGCCATTTTCAAAGCTTCTTGGTCCTGCTTCCCATGAGTTCCTTCAGCTGGGAAAGGGCTTGCTGTGCTTTGGTTGGAGGGGCACCATCATTCAGAGTAAGCAACACCAGGCTTGATGGACTAATGGTTTGACTCACTGTAAGGCAGCTGTATCTTTATAGGCACGTTGCTCATTATGCTGGCTCTTCTACTTGTTGAGCTCTTGTTTGTTTCCTTGCTTGCACTTCTCTCTCCCCTGCTCCCACCTCCCAAAACTTGCACACACTTCCTTTCCTGGCTGAGACCAGATTCTCTGGAAAAAGCCAGCCTACCAAGTAGGCCCTTCACTTAGCAAGAATTAAACCAATTGTTGCACAACTTGGCAACTGAATATGTTGGTAGGGTTGGCTTGACAGTAGGTGGAACAGTATCGGAGAAGGCTGTGAAATGTTTAGAAGATGAGACCATTGCATTCCTCTTGATCTTTCAGTCCTGTAGATGTCCTACAAAAGAGAGTAAATAGTTATCTTGCATGAAAATAGGGGAAGTGTTGGGTCTTGTCATCCTACTGGCCCCGCATAAACACACACACACACACACACACACACACACACACACACACATTGGGATTTGATGCTGCTGAATGGGATTAAGGACAAGCTGTTGATGATCAGAATTTGCAGCTTATGTGTGTGCTTCAGCGACTGTAAATCAGCCACTGTTCCCTGCATCCTTTAATTTATACTCATTTATATCCTAGCTTTCGGTATAAAATGTACTCAGGATGGTTTGTTGAGTACAGAGCTTAGGACAACAACTTTTGTGGACTACACCTGTTGGAATGCCCCAGCCAACACAGTCATTAGCCACTCAGGCTGGGGGATTCTGGGAGCTACAGTTCCAAAAGTAACGCTCCCAGGCTCTAGTTGTATACTGTGTTGCATCCTCAAGTGTGTGCGTATGTGTTTCTGATTGGAGCTCCTCTCCCCTTTTCCTGTTCCCAGATTCTCCAATCCCAAGGTTCTGGAGCAGGTCACAATTTCATTCCCAACATCTTAGGCCATTGACTGAAGTAGCCTGATATTCTCTAAAATCTAATGCCCTGGGCGGCCTCTTGTTCCTGCGATGGGCCAGCTTTCTTCAGAGCCATGAAGTCCAACGCAAGCCCAATATCTCCAGCTCTAACTGGAAGAGTCTCCTCATGATTTCAGACAGGATCTGGACCCAGTCCTACCTAGAGGGCTGCGGTCTTCCCCATTGAGCCTGCCATCCAAGGACTAAGTCCTGGCTCTGCTTAGCTTCTGAAATTGGATGGGATCAGGTGTGTTCAAGGTGGTATGGTTCATCCTTTGGCAATAGCAGTTGGCAGGTTGTGTCTAGACTGCTAGATCCCATCTTTTCCACCACCCCTCCCTCCATAATACCTCTTCCAGAGCTCCGTGTTGTGGTAGTGGTGGGAAAATGTGAACGTCTGAGGTCTTTGAGAGTGGGCGAGGGTGCAGAGAAGCATATGGCAAGAAGGTGAGGATATATCTTCTTCCGCCTACCCTTACATTGAAGAACGATTTCATCAAAGCTTTCTCCCTTCCACTCCCCACCGCAGGAGGAGACGGCGAGGCAAGGAAATGCATCTTTGAGCTGTTGGCAGCACAAGAACTGTTCTCCTGTATTAGGGAGGCTGCACTCAAATTACCTTCCTCAACCACTCCAGGTCATGCTGCTCAGCGAGTCATTAATAAAAGGAAATTGCAATCAGATGCTATTCCGCTCAAGAGGGATGAGGGAGCGTTAACACCATCAGCACCCTCATCAACTGGGGCTTGTTTCAAAGACCCAAATTCGTTACAAAGGCTGCGCGAGAGAGCTGAGGGGGTGGAGAGGGGGAGAAAATCCTTTATCTGGGGAGAATCAAAGGCAGTGCATGCAAGTCTCTCTCCCTCTCCCCCTCTCTTTCACACTTTCTCAGAGAGAGAGGGGGACATGCTGCTTGCCAGATAGCTGGGGATTGACAGTAATTCCAGCTGGCAGCATCGTTGCATCTCATGTCCTCTGCATTTGCTCTGGGCAAGGATTGCTTGCAAGGCCACGATCCTTTCTAGGCCTGCGAAATAACCTCACAGCCCTTTACTCCTCTGCTGCCATTTCTTTCTCTTTTTTTTCCTCCCTCCAATTCTGTGAGAGGGTGGGGAACTTGTAAGGAGCGACCGACCAACCGACCAACCAACCAGCCAGCCAGCCAGCTGGGTGGGTTGTTTGCTTTGAGACAGTGCGGTGATGTTTTAACACCTGCCCCCCTTTTTTATGCTTTGCTGAAAGGCATGGCCTTGCAGTCCAGAGAAGTCTGCTGTGTGATAGAGGTTTTTGTACTCACCCTCCCGCAGGCAGAGAGTTAGCTGTGAGCAAAGAGCTATAAATGCACGATTTTCTGCAAATTAGTCTGGGGAGAACCACAGCCATGCCCTCCGTTGCCACTCCAGGGTCTTGCTCTAACCTGACCCCTTTTGCAGTCCCTTCGTGATCCCTGCTAGGGTTGGGTCATGGAGGCTGAGCCTTCTGATGCTGCAGCGGCCAGCCAAATGCTTCCTCTTCTGGGGAAATTCAGGTGCAAAATGTTAAGGCAACAGCTGTCTTCTCGTGTCTGCTCCCAGACTCAGGTATCCAGGGAGTATGTGTGTGTGTGTAAGAGGCTTCCAGTTACCTGTTGACTTTGGGTGGCCTCATGCATTTCACCAGGTTTTCTATGGTGCTTTGCCAGTTCCTTCCTGACTAGCACAGAATAAGAAGACTCCCTCTTTTAGCTGCATGAATGCAAGTAATCCTGCCTCCTCTTCCCCTCTGCAAGGTTGTGACGAGCCCAAAATGGACACCAAAAACTGGCATTTGAGACTCACCCACCCCGTCCTCCCCATTTATCTGTTTGTTGAGCCGCCTCCAACCCCCCAACCCCGTAGGTGTTAAGTGGCTGTGGCTTCAATTCGTATGGGATTAGCTCCGTATTTACCCCTGTACACAACACCCATCACTTTCCTCCCCTGGCAGCCCCTAAATTCTGTTGGCATGGCAACCGTGTCAACCACTTGTGAGGGTCTCTTCTCTTCCCTCCCCCTTTCCCTCTGTGATTATTTGACAAGAGGGAGGGAGGGAGAAGGAAGAAAGGGAAGACATAAAAGAAAGGAGAAGCGACGGGAGCGAGGGGGGACTGGGGGGTTAGAGAAGATGGCTTGTCTTCAGTAGGCTAATTACCGCAAGAGGCAGATGGAGAAGGAGGTCTCTCTCTCCTCTCTCTCTCTAAGTGCTGCTTTTTTCCCCTCCAGTGCTTGAAAGCGATGGCAGAAGCATGCCGTGACCTGCTGGCAGGCAGGCAGGAGAAATCAATAACATTGGGAAAGCGGGGACAAGAGGAAGGAGGCGCGGTGGGTTTTCTCACTTTGGGGTTTTGCTTTGTCGACTTCTCAGGGAGGGCTGGCCTAGGGCCTGACTCCCCCCACCTTTTCCTTTGCTTTTCTTTGGCCCCCCTTTTTTGGTGCCCTGTTGCGGAAGGAGGGTACCCAGGTGTCCAAATCTTGCCTTCACCGTTTGCAAGAGTGCTCGGTTCAAAGGAATAGACCAAGAAGTGAGATGTGTATCATGTTGTCGTTATTGTTGTTGCGTGCTTACTGACTTATGGCAAACCTAGGGTTTTCTGGGGCTGAGAGAGTGAGGCACCCAAGGTTACCCAGGGATTTCTATGGCTGAGCAAGGAATTGAACCTTGCTTTCCAGGGTTGTAGTACAACACTCAGACCACTACATCACATTGGCTCTTTTGTGAGTATAGGTTACACACCCTTTGTGTCAGGATGGTAGTGGTTATCCACCCCTTCTCAAAAGTGTATCAAGTGAAGGGAAATTTTGTGTGTGTGTGTGCGTGTGCGTGCGCACACTTGTATTTGATGCGGGGAGGTAGCTTGTTCCTTCCTGCCTTAGAAGCAGGTCTCCTCAGCTGTAATTGCTGTGAACCTGTGGTTGCACATGAACTTCAGAGATCATTGTGCTATCAGTTGTACAGAAATGGAGAAAATGGACAGATAGCCCCCAATATCCAACAGGGTGCTCTTTGGAACTCCGAAAAGACCTTTCAATATGTACAACATTTCTCACTCTGCACACTCTGGGCTGAGTGTGCAAAAGAAAACCATTACAGTTAGGCTGCTGCCCCAAAGCAGTGAGCCTGGTGAGGGGAAGTCCTGGTGGATTGCAAGAATTCCCTGGCCCTGTCCAGCAGTGGCTCTTGAAGCGTTGGGTTAGAGTGTTAGAATGTTGTGGTTAGAATGTTGGATCAGGGTTCAAGTCGCTGTTCAGCCGTGGAAACCCATGGGGAGACCTTGGGCAAATCGCATTCTCTCAGTCTCAGAGGCAAACCCCCTCTGAACAGAAAACCATGTCAGAGAGACCAGCCTTAAAGTTGCCATAAATTGAAAAACAACCAGAACACACCCTGCAGTGAGAAGCCCAGTGTTTCATTTCTGAAAAGAAAAGGCAGTAGAGCAATCTGGCAAGATGAATAAGGGGACAAGATCCTAGTGCCTCAAACAGTTGAGTTGAAGAGAACAACATTAGCACGTGTGGCTTATCGCCTGCTGCAGTTCACCTGCTGCTGCTTTCTTCCCCTGTGGAGAGAAAAACAGGATACTAAATAAATAACTAAAATACCACACAGCTATTAAAGGCGCAGAAACCCTGCTGTTCCCCCCTTCCATGTTATCACCCCATATTGAAATGCACCTTTCCTTGGACGTAGTTCCCTGGAGATTGGACAGTATTTCTCAATAGTTGAAACACATGTTTTTCAATAATTGTACATTTTCAAATATTCTTTCCATCTGTACTTGCCCCATTAAGCCCCAGAGTTGCAAAAAAGGAGCTATAAATGAAATAAAAGAAACCAATGAGATTGCAGGCCTTGGGGCTTGGACCCATAGCTTATGTGAAGCAGGAGTTTTCTGTAGCCCAGGACTAATCCTGACTCTTTAAAAGACCCAGTTTATGAATAGTTTTCTGGAAAACAGATGGAGATATAACCCCACTCTGCACATGCTGTTATTCTTTTGCTCCTTCTTTCATCTTAGATTTGCTCAGGTCCTTTATTCATTCTTACCGTCTCCCTCGATTGATATCCAAAATGCATCTTGAATTCATTTATCTTGCCAGGGCTAATTTCAAAGGTCAAGGCAACAGCTTTCTAGGCTGCAGTGGGCATTTGTGATGGGCGCTTAAAGATTGAAAAGGCAGCAGCGGGGTCAGAGAGAGACTCTCTGAGCAACCTTGGGGGTAGCTTGTGGAATGTGGATCCCTGGTTCGTGCTCTGCCAAGGCATGCTATCTGTATAAAACCATGCTCCAATGCGTCTGCTTATTATCTCCGGCTCCCTTTTAAATCCACCTTCCTCCTCCTGCTCCTCTAATGTCCCTCTGAGCATCCTTTCTGGGGAGGAAGGAGCAGGTAGCAAAGATGGCCCTGCCTGTCTGTGGAAAACAGGCTTTCGCTTTTATTGGCGACTTGATAAATGAATGTGGAAGGACAAATTATTCCCAGCTCTCAGACTTGCCTCGTTCTTCCCCTGCTCTCCGCAAACTTCCTTTAATCTCTTTTATTCCTCTGTTAAGCCTGATTTCCGGTAGCAGAGGCAGATTTACCTGGAGGTATACACAGGTCACATGAGTAATAACCACATTGTGTGCGCAGATTTCTAAATCCTGGTGGGAATAATAATATATTTTATATTTCCCCAGCTGCCTTTGGTTCCCCCAAAGGTCCTAAAATATCGAGTGGGGTGTGCCTGGGGAGATGGGGAGAGGAAGAGACTGATAGAGAAAGAAAGAGAGCGTGCATGCTTGTTTCAGGAGTGTAACTCTGAGGTCAAATGCATGCTTTTCATGAAGATGCCCTAGGTTCAATTCCTGGCATTTGCAGTTTTAAAAGGAACAGGTACCAGGTGGTATGAAAGACCTCTAATTTAAATCCTGCCGATCAGAGTCTGTGCTAGGCTTGATGAATAAATGTTTTTGGTGTCAGACAACTTCCTTTTGTCTGAAGAGGTAGAGGATGAAAGAAAGACTGCATAGTGTTGGACTGGGGCCCTGGGAGATCAGGGTTAGAATCCTTGCTTGGCCGTGGAGACCCCCTTGGGCAAGCAGCCCCAAGGCTGTTTGAACAAATACTCCATAAGTAGATGGCAAAGCTGGTCGCTCTTTCTGGTGTGGATAGCAGCAGTGACTGGTGACTTCCATTTCAGTGGGGTGCTGAATACATTCCAGGATTTAATCTAGGTTCTAAGGAGATGAACCTATTTTGGAGAGAGCTCCTTGGATAGCCCTTTCAAAGTCTGGTCTGAAAATCAGAACAAATTCACTGCCCTATTACCATGGTGGCCATTAGCTGCAGTTGGTGGACAGGTCAAAAGTGTTTTGGTGATTTCCCCATAGAATAAGCTGTAGATTCTCCCCCTTCTCCCGTGCTGCTTCTTAACTTAGTTATTTTGATCCATCCCATTTAACCCATAGCTGCAGGTTGTCCAAAGAGGGTGGAGTCCACACCAGCCAGCTTGAGGGAATGCCTTTGACTTCCCCCGTCCCCCTTGGATCTTCTGAATATCAGAGAGAGAGGTCCCTACCCTTGGAAGAACATCCCAGCAACTGGGTAGAAATTGGAGCATATGTGTGCCTAGTTGAAGACCAGCAAACACGGCAGTTTCGGGGCTGCCACAAATAGCCCACAGCTCTCTAAATTTGGCTGCGGCAAGCTGCTTGGGATGACAATGTATTTTACAGTTTCTGTTTACCCGGGGCATGCAGTCTGAGTCATCAAGCCATCTCTTTTGCTGGATCAACATTCCCCTTCCTTCAATGAATTATTTAATTGGAGAGAATGAAAGGCACAGCCAGCATATTTATATTTTTCTTCCCCCTTTAAACACAACAACAGCTAGTAATCTGGAGGGAATTACTACATGGACCTTCCCCATTCGAATATGATCTTGGATGCCCCTTTCTTCTCCTCATTGGTGTGGGGCAGGGGAGGTGTGGGGTGTGTTTATAGGATGCTTAAGGACAGATTTGGTAAGGTAGGTTTTCCCCTTTCTTTTTAGTAGCGATGCTTTAAAGATGTTTGACATCTGTATCAAACAGCTGGCATCCTGTTCTGGAAGAATGTCCTTTTATTTCTGAGCAGGTTGAACTGCCATTAATAGTATAATTAGGTGATTATCACCATACAGCAGAAAACTGCTTTAATTGTACAGAGAGAGTTTTTCACATTCCCCTCCTTTTTTTTTTTTGTTGCTTTGTTTTTATGGCTGCATTTATTTTAGTGTGTAGGAATTCTCCCTCACCGTTTGTCATTTGTGGAGTTGTGGTTGATGTTGTTTTTGTTATTGCTTTGATTATGATTATGGTTACACCTGGCAGATGTGTGCACATTGCAGCTTTTGAGCATCCACAACAGCAAAAGATCTGGAGGAGGAAGCAAGCGAGCTTTACCCAGAGCTTGGGATCGTGACCATGCTGGATCAGGGAATCTGGGACCTGTAGTTTAAAAAAAGTAACATTCCCAAAATTTGGCTGTCCAGGTGGCCCTCCACAGTTGCG
Source organism: Iguana delicatissima (assembly GCA_948472985.1). Lineage (NCBI taxonomy): Eukaryota > Metazoa > Chordata > Lepidosauria > Squamata > Iguanidae > Iguana > Iguana delicatissima. The sequence continues at coordinate 136,087 of CAOKZL010001731.1, read as the reverse complement.
GATTTGATTTTCATGGATTATTTGTGAGTTTCTCTTCATTTCTGGGAGAACCTTCCCATTCAGGCCACGCAGCCCCTTAAAAACCTGCCTGTGGTCCTCCTCTTGCTCCACCAGTTGCTACCTGGCCAGCTAAGGAGAGCTTGCAGTCCAGTTTCTGAGCCCCACAAACTCTCTCCCCCACACACACACCCAAGGAAGGAGATGGGCAAGAGAGAGGAAGTATAGGGCCACCATGCCAACTCACCTCCCTTTCTTTCCTTTCCCTGACCTAGTTTGGGCCCTAGTTGCCTGTTCCCCCCACCATGCCTCAGTCCCCTACCCACAGACACACACATACATTTTGATGTTTGCAATTTCCCCCCTAACCCTGGTGAACGAGGAAGGCCAACTGTACTCTGGTAATGGAGTGAACACTGCAAAAGGAAATTGTTCTTAGTAGGTGCTCCTCCATTCTGTCACCACTGGAAGTCAAGACTTGGTCTTCCAGGACTGTAATGGAGTGATGAGCAAGGAGAGGGATTGTTGCACACAATGTTGTCCTTCCCCTCCCCTCCTCACCACTGTCAGCAATGCCTCACTTGGAAGGCATCCTGCAATGCAGCAGGAGCATGGAAAAGTTGCTTCTGCTGTTTCGAAGGTGGGGGGGTTGGACGAAGACAAGAACACCAACTGCTACACTTTCGCAGAACCTTGTGCAAATGGAAAGAAGAGGGCTTGCCACTTCTGGCCAAGATGCAGTGCCATCTTCCCTCCTCCCCACCTCACACTTTAGTTGAAATTGCAAGGAACATGGGTGCCCTTATCCTTTCCCTCCTGGTTGAATGATGTGTTCTTTTGATGCATTTTGGCGCATTTTGGCAAGCATGGAAGGAAAAAGATCGAATACTATAGTAGTCCCAGTAGCTGTTGCCTTGAGTCCCAGTTTTGAGGAAACGGGAGGGTATAAATAATTGTGGAAGGAGGAATTATTATTCTCAGCAGTCACAATCAGATTCATAATACAGGTTAGAGTGTCCCTTATCCAAAAATCCAAAATCTGAAATGCTCCAAAATCTGAAACTTTTTAAAGGCAGGACCCAGTCTTCTTCCCGTAGGGAACATGAGGGCATTATAGGGGCTCTCTTGGGACAGTATGCATGCACGCTCTGCTTGCAAAGTTCCTCTGTTGGCATGGTGCCTTTTTCCCCTCCTCTCGGATGACTTTGCAAGCAGAACACGCACGTGGTCCTAAATGAGCTTCCAGAATTCCCTCATGTTCCCTACAGGAAAAAGGCTAAAGAGAAAGAACTGACGAAAGAGCAGACTCCCATGTCGAAAGAATGGTATACAGATATTCCAACATCTGAGAAGAAAACCAAAATCCGAAATGTCTCTGGTCTCAAGCATTTTGGATAAGGGAGACTCAGCCTGTAGTCATGTTGGGTAGACAGTTTTGTGATTTAGGGGTGTTTTGAATTTCTGCCCAAATAACTAAGAATTTGGGCGACTCCCGAGATGGATATCCCTCCAGGGCCAGCTCCTTTCCTCTGTGGTCTCAAGGCCATTGTCTTTTTCTTTTTTGAAAAAGGGCAAATGGGAAGCGACCCAGGATAAAGAAGACCCGATGGAAAAAAACATATAGAGGTACACAGCAAGTTTCATCTCCATTGTTTCTTGACATAGACCAAGGTTGTGAATTTAGCACCGCTGCAAGTTTACTGTCCCAGTTGCACATCTCACTGTCTGGTGATGTGTTGGGATGTATTATCTCCTCTTTTGAGCCTTAAGAACACCAGTGGCCCATTTTCAAAGCAACCAGGGGAGAGAAACTAAGAACTTTTGATCACCCAAAGGCACTAACATTCAGATTGGCTCTGCTGGAACTTAGAGCAAATGGACACTTTGGGAGCCAGCAGCCCTTAGTGGCTTGAGAAAGTGAAGCAGACTACATTTTCTTTCCTTCTGGTGTCAACTACTAGCCCAGATTGCTTTAAAAGGGGATAGGGCAGATTCATGGAGGAGAAAGAGGGGGAAGAGGTCCAGGTCGAGGTCAGTCTGTGTCCATCAACCATGATAGCTCATCTCTGCGTACTGCTTGTTGGAAGAGCAACAGCAAAAATAGAATATTGTGTATGAGTTTTCTAGTGGGATGTGTTGGGCCACTGTGAAGAAACCGGAGGCTGGATGAGATTGACTTTTTGGTTTGATCCAGAAGGGCTTGCTCACATGTCTTTTAAGGTATTACTAGTAACCAATAATATCATTTGTTTAAAAAAGCCAAGATCCCAATTGCAGAATAAATTTTGTTCGAGTTGCAGAATAAGCCAAACCAACCTCTTCCTGCTATTGCTGCTGATTACTGTTACAGTCAGCCCTTCACATTTGCGGGTTTCACTTTTGCAGACTTGATTATTCACGAATGATTTGCTGTCCCCTCTGCTGCCCCGCTGTGCCATTTTTAAAAGGGACTGCAAGTCTTGTGAGACTGATAGGCTGCGAACGAGGCTTGTTAGTCCTTCTTAAATATGGTGTGGGGCAGCAGTGGAGGTGGCAGTAATCCCCACTGGCCACCCACTTCTGCTTTAGGAAGGAACTTGGATGCCTCAAAGGCATCCACGATGGGTTGAATATGGTGATCATGCCCTTTTTGTGTGTTAAATACGGTTTGGGAGGGCCCTAGAGTTATTCACGGTTTTTCCACTTTCACGGGGGTCCTGTGCCCCTAACCCTAGTGAATGTGGAGGGAGGACTGTATTTGATAATGCATTCTGGTTGCAGAAATTCTCTCTCCCCACCCACCCCCAGCCTTGCCAGAAAATAACATCAGAGCCATCCCAGGGCCTCTCACCCACCCCCTCTGAGCTGCTCAGAGCTTTCCTGCTTCTGAGAATCCACTTCACTGTAACTTGGCAGCAGGGAGATAAAGACCTAAGATTAAAAGCCAGTCAATCAGATCCTATTGGCAAGAATCAAGCGCCGCCGCCACCACCACCGCAGTCTCTCTCTCCCTTTTTTCTCCCATCTTTCTGCCCCTCCCTCCCTCCTTGCAGACACACACATGCATACACACACACACACACACACACACACAGAGCACAAAACGTCCAAAGCAGCTGAGCCACTAACACGCGCTGCATGACAAGATGAAAGCCTCGGGAGCCAGAACGTGTCTGTCTCGCTTGAAGAGGAAATATAAAAGGAGGTATCCAGCCACCTCTGAGCTCTTTGTTAGGAGATCTGTTCCTTGAACTGCTAAAAGAAGAGAGAGACACAGAGGTTTTCGCTGGGTCATCGACTCAGTTACCGAGAAGGAAGGAGGGAGATTCCCTGCCCTCTGCAAACCGTTGCAGCTTCGCCCCGCACTCCCTCTCCTGCCGGGAAAAGGACTGGTCAGCCTGCAGGTCGGGTGGCTTGAGGCTCCCTCCTCACCCCCCATGCCTTCTTGTGCTTTTCTAACCAAGATGCAGAGCCATAGTCTCTGAGCGCATGAACGTCACAAACCCAGTAGGCTAGGTTTTGCCATTAAGCAGTTATTTAGAGACCTGGTCAGTTCAGGTGGTGGTAAAGGCTGGTCTTGCTCTGCTAAGTCAAAGTGTAGGTTTGAGATTGTGTGTGTGTGCGTGTGCGCGCCTCCCTGCCTCCCTCATCCTTCTAGTCATCTTTTAAGGACAGTAAATAGAATATGTTCATGCTCTCTCAGCCTTGGAGGAAGGCAATAGCAAACATCCTCTAAACAAAGCTTGTGATGGTAGGGTTGACGTTGGGTCACTAAAAGTAAAAAATGATTTCAAAGCACACAACAACAACAACAACAACAACAACAACAGCAAACAAAATACCTGTGTTGTATAGTTGTCAGGCCTATGACCACTTAGAGCAAGGGGTGGTAAGTTGTGGTCCAGGGCCCACCTGAAACCCCCATCTTTTTTTGTGGTTCCTGAAGTCGCCCATCTTCCCCAGAAAAAACACTGTTAGCAGAAACAGTGAAGAACTGTGTTACTGGAAACCAGCAACTGGTGTGATTTAATCTCTGCTCCACAAGTGGGCTACTGCAGGGACTGCGTGGATGGGCAAAAATGCACCCCCAAAGATAACACCCCAAAATCTGAAGTGGCCTGAAGTCCACTTATGAATTTGATATGTGTGTGTGTGTGTGTGTGTGTGTGGTATTATTGTTGTTGTTGTTGGTGTTATCCTATCCATTTCCCAGTTCCAGACTCAAGCCAGTTTATAACAGATTAAAAATAAACATAGCTAAAAGTTCAGAAAAATACAAAAAATAAAAAGGGATTAAACTATTTGAAGAAATTAAAACCACTGAAAACCACGAACCGTTAAAAACACAACAGCACAGCAAAATTAAATAAGAAATGCAGCACGTTGTACCAGGTCTGCCCCACATGAACTATCAACCCTGGAGGGCCTGTTGCACGAGAAGGGTCTTCACATATTTGTGGAAAGAGGGTAGGGAGGTTACCAATCAAACTTGTCAGGGAAAAGAGTTCCAGGGCGTGGGGGCCACCACTGAGAAGGCTGTGCTCTGCCCAGCAGAAGACAGGACACACCCCATACTTCGGCCATTTCTGCACTAGATGGTTATAGCGCTATTATTCCACTTTCAGCATCCTATGGGGTTTGCAGTTTAGAGAGAGGCCTCAAAGGGTCTCACCAGTGAATCCCCTTCATCCACAAAGGCCCCTCCCTAAACTGCAAACCCCATAGGATGTTGAAAGTGCTATAATAGTCTAGTGTGGAAGTGGCCCTTCAACTCGTGGAGGCACCAGGGGAAGTGCAGTGGAATGGATTGCTTGTCTGTTGTGCTGTCGTGGTGGCCATTGCTTTAGGGTGGGTGCTTGTCTGTCTGCAGGGGCGGCACCTGCCCGAACTGAAACGAGAGACAGACAAGGAAGCAGGATGCGTGGGGAGAATAAGGCCCTTGTTCTTTGGCTGCTAATTTATACATTCCTCCCGATGCTCTGCCCGTAAGTAGGGAGGTGAGGTTCCCAGAGCAATGATCAGTGTGCAGTCCTCGGCTCTTGCTAACCGGGCAGCGGGTGGTGTTTGTTTGACACCTGGGAAGTGGAACGCGACCCAAACAGCTGCCGAGAGCACGTCCTGCCTGGGTTTTACGGCCCCAGCCTACGCGCCCAGGGATAAATAACCTTCTAATCAATTTCTCCCGGATAACACAGCACGGCGACACAGATAACGTCAGCGGCATATGCCGCCTGCCCCAGTGCACTGGCAAGTCAGCAGCTCTTTGTTGGTGTTAACCAGAAGCTGAGCTGAGAGGGGATTTCAAATGGGACCCCCAGGTCAGCGGGCAGGCGGGTTAATCCATGTACGCGTCGCTTAAATCCAGCGAGGCCAAGAAGATGCTAACGGCTCGGTTCAGAAGGCAAGGACTTCTTTTATCCCCAGCTAGTCACTTTCCTGCTGGCCTCTTGTAAGTAAGCAATGCACAGTAAGGAAAGCCAGATTGTATATAAGGTCCATTTCTGTTGCTTGAGGGTACCTGTAAACGTTACAGTTACACAGAGGACTTCTCCTGGAAGACTCGACTGTAGTGTTCTGTGTGACTCCGAGGGAAGATGAGGCAGCTGCAAAGAGTCCATTTTTGCCCCATTTTTGGGCCCTTCAGGCTCTCTGGCCCATAGGCCGCCATTCCTCTGAAAACAGAATAATGTTCCCATCACATCCAGTTTTTATTTTTGGGACTTTTTCATTTGTGACAGGGGTGGTGGTGACTAAATGGAGAATCACACCTCCTGGAGGCCTCTGAGAGATTAATTTTGGGTACTTAATTCTTCCCAGTTTTGGGGAGATGCCAGAGATAAGGGCTGAGGAGTTCGACGGCCACGCAGCCCCCTCCCCGTGGCCACCTGCGGACCGTTCTGATTCCCTCGTCTTGCATTGCCAGTGAAAAAATTGTTGCACCAAAAGAAACAACCATGCTCTGTGCAACTCTGGCATCAGCACAGATTCTGTTCTGATTGTGTACAGATTTTAATTGTGGGCAGGGCCTTGGGGAGAGCACATGTAGTGTAGTGATTTGTGCATTGGGCTACAGCTCTGGAGAACTAGGTTCGAATTCCTCCTCGCCAGCCATGGAAACCCACTGGGTGACCTTGGACAAGTCCCACTCTCTCAGCCTCAGAGAAGGGCCAAAGCAAACTCCCTCTGAGCAAATCTTGCCAAGAAAAGCCCATGATAGGGTTGCCTTCGGGTGGCTGTAAGTCTCAAACAACTTGAAGGCACATAACCACAATCGGTCTTGAAGTTGTAATTAATTCTGATGGGCTCTTGCCATTTGGAGAGCTCTTGTATACAGATTTGGAGAGGGGCAGGGAGGTGGGTTTGGGGCCTACTCTTGCCCTCGATCTGCTGCATCATCTTGAGCAAATTTTTTGTTGTTGTGGTGGTTTGAAAGATTGGGGAACCTTTGTCTTTTGGCAGAAAAGTAAGAATAATATGTTAGGCTTTGATAATTACCGGTAATGGGTCTGGTTAAGCTGAAGACGTGCATGAGTAGTATATAGCCAGAAAAGTTCAGAAGGCATTGTATAGTAAAAATGTATCACAGTCATGAGGCAAGTTGGAAGTCAATGTTAATTGTTTTTCTTTTCTCTGTCTGTTGTTTCTTTCTTTCTTTCCTTCTTTCCTCCCTCTATGTTTTTCTTCTTTGTTTTGTTTTTGTTCTGTGTGTATTGAAAAGTTTCATAGACACACATACACATAGACATACATTTGCAAGTTTAACTTTCACTGATTTGATCATCTCTGCACCCCACATCTGTTTCTTTTCTGGGGGAATCTTCCATCTCTGTGCACAACCCTTTCAGAACCTGCCTCTGGACCTCCTCTTCCTCCATCAGCCACTGCTTGGCCAGCTAAGGAGGGCTCACAACCCAATTTCTCAGCACCACAAACCCTCTCCAAATGCCCCATGGAGAGAGAGAGAAGAGAGAGAGAGAGAGAGAGAGAAAGTGAGCATAGGACCACAATGCTGTCTCATCCATTTTCCCTCTCCTTTCCCTGACCTGGTTTAGACCTTGGGTGCCTGTCCTCTCCAGCATGCCTTGGCCCCTCTCCCACAGAGACACACAGACATTTTGGTGTTCCTGATTTTTCCACTTATCGGGGGGGGGGTCCTGCACCCCTAACCCTAGCAAATGCGGAGGGCTCACTGTACACGTGTGTGTGTGTGTGTATCCATAACTAAAGTGTGATAGGATGATGCCCTGAAACCCAACTTTCCAAGCTCTTATTAGAGGAAGTCTTTTCCTCCATCAAAAGGTCACTTTATGAAGGGGACATGTGAGTGTGTCTTTAAAGAAAGACGTAGAGATGGAAGCAAAGCCGTTTCAGGAATGGTTCACCCACATCCAGAGGTTGCTCTGGCAGACTTCTGTCTGTGCAAACATTGAATCCCTGGGTGCTCTCATGTTCCGTGTATATCTTTGCGCTGTTCGTAGGTCAATATTTGACCCCAAACAGAGATGTTCTGCTTTATGTCATGTATCCTCAAGGCAGAGTTTCATGTCGTGGAGTCTGAATACTAATCTTGGGATTGTGTTCGGGCTCCAAGGCTGAAAGTTGATCTTTTTGCATTACAATTTACAGAATCCTTCAGCTAAGGAATTCAGGGGTATAATCCAAGAAGTACCTACCCCAAGCTCTGTTCCAGAGTAGGCTGAGGTGTGCAGAGTCAGAAGATTTTAAAGCCCCTTTTGCTGCCCTTGTGTGCCTTCAAGTTGTTTCTGACTTATGGTTGACCTGAAGGGATTTTCTGGGACTGAAAGTATGTGATGCTAGGTGAACTCTAAGATGACCACCCATCTCTAAGTATCTCCTTTTAGTGCAAGGACAAGAGTCCTGAGTCTAGAACACTGTAGCAGCTTTGCAGGGTGCCCGGGTTCATGGGTTCACTTGCCACTCTTCCCAGATAACAACCTGAAATTTGAAGCTTCACCAGGTGGCCTTCTTGTATCTGGTCCCTCCCTCTGGAATGCGCTTATCACCACTGGAATCTTTGTGTTGCAAATGTATGTGGAGCAATTAAGTCTTAATTTATGGTAATCCCAAGAGTGAGGGGGGCAGGAAGGAGTCAAGGCTGCGAGGCACCTGTTTCTCCCTCCCTGATGGGATTTCTTTGCAGCTAAATTGAAGGAGACACGCCTGAGCAAAGAAGGGGCCAAGGAAGAGTTTCAGCAGAGATGACGGGACACAGGGGCCATATTGACTTGCCTCAAGAGACCTATGGATGCCATTCCACTTACAAACCCCAGCAGTTTTGATCCCAGAATGATATTGGCGGCACTTAACAACACTGCCTAGTGATGCCCCTACAACTCATAGGGAAAAACGATCATCTGCTCTTGTCCGTAAGCTTAGAGAGAAAGGAGCAGATGTCCCGTAAACCCCTACTCTGGATTAAAGGACCTGGGAGGTTTCTCCTTTGCAGAAAAGGCATTCTTGCATCACTCTGTGCCCACCATTTGCAGTGGCTAAATAGAGCCTCCATGCAATGGTGCCGCTAGGGTTGATGTCACCCCTCCAATGGTGTAACTCGATGTGGTCCAAACCCTCCCCCCACACACACACCTTAGTGGCGCCACTGCCTCCGTGCAGAGTAACACAGAATGCCAGTTGTGTGTGGAGTGGGACGGTGGCTGCAGGAACAGTAGGGATCTTGCTTCATGGCCTGCTTGTGGGCTTTCTGAAGGCATCTCTTTGGCCACAGTAGGGAGCAAAAAGGCCAGGTGAGATGGGTTTACCTATCTATTCTGTGTTAATCTCGTGATTTCCACCCAGGAAAAGGGCAGCAGGGAAATCAACAGGTATTACTTTTGGCCCATATGCTTGCATGTAGTGCTGTAGACTCCCTGGCACTTGGTTTTCTCTCCTCTCTTTGCAGCGTGGCGGCACACCTTTCCATCCATTGGGTTGAGCCAAGCCATAGGTGGAGGCCTGTCTGAGGGATGAGGGACTTCTGGCAAAATGAGGGTCAAAGGGATGTATCAAATGCCTGCAGGCCTCTCTGTGTCTCACGAGCAAACAACTGCCACATGTATTAGCTCTTCCTCCTTACCACAAGCCTTGTGTGCTGTGTTGTGAACTAGATGAGAATGGGCTCATCTAGGAGTATTCAGTTGAAAGACAATATTTGCTTAGGTGAAACAATCCACAGAAGCAGGCTAGAAGTTAAGTGTTCAGACCCACTTATCTCTTCTCACCCATTTCAAAACACCCAAAACAGCTTTGGTACCCCCTAAGCGGAAGAGCAGAAAGACGATAGGCTGGGAAGTACATGTAGGTCCAGTCCAAATAGTCCTTTTGTGGTGCAGTATTTTGGTAGGTTTCTGGATCACTTTCATTTTCTTGCACAGCAGGTACCATTTCCTGCACTTTAAAAGCGGCAGAACAAAAGCAGCAACAGCAGCATCAGCAAGGACAACAATCACAAAAAGAATCCTTGCCTTTGGGACGCAGCCTTAGAAAAAGGGAGAAGAGTGAAGGTTTAGCTCCCCTGCTCTGCATGCCTTGCCTTTCCCTTCCCTTGCTCAGGGCAAACAATAGCCTAGCAAAGGGTAATCTGAAGAACGTGTTGTGCTATTGGCCCTCGGGGATCCAGAGAGCTGCCTGCCCTTTTGTCGCACGGGTAGTGCCGATTTGAATGCCTGAGCCTGCTTTTGTCTGCTGAGGCTTAGTTATTACCCAGGAAAATAGAGCCTCTCTTCCTTCCAAGCAGGCAAATTAGACACTCTGGCAGTTTCGGGAAGGCAGGGAAGTGAGGGAGTCCTTTATCTCTCGCACAGCAGGTTGCATTTTCTGAGCTTCTGGTTGCTAAATTCAGCCAGAGATTGGGTCAGCGGGAGGACGGGGCGAGGGGGGAGAGCCTGGAAGGGGATGAATCCACAGCAAAGTGCTCTATTTCCAAAAGGTGGCAAATAGCAAAGATTAATGGGAATTGGTGCTCCCCGGCATTCAGCCATGGACCCTGTTTGGCTTTTCATTGTTGTCATTAGTGGGCCAGGGCTTAGCTTCAGAATAGGTAAAGAAAGTCAGCAATCTCCTAAACAGTGGGCCTCCAACTCTGGTCCTGCAGATATTTTAGACCTGAGTTCTCAGAAACCCCAGCCGGAACGGGCGATGGAGTCAGGAATCCTGGGAGTTGAAGTCCAAAACACTTGGAGAGCCGGAGTTTGAGAACTGCTTTTTGTACCCTCTGACAGCATCGTTTTTCTAGGTTCCGGTTTTCTGCTGAGGTTCATGGCTGCTGTCATTTGTTGAAGTTTCTTTGTGTGTGTTTTTGTGTGTTTTTGTAGAAGTTGTAGGAACACAGGGAGTTCCACAGGTGTGCCATACGAGCACAGAACTGGACACAGACTCAACACACTGAGATCACAGCAGAAGTCTTTTTTTAAAAAATTTTTTTATTATTTTTTAAATTATAACAATACAACACCTTGTCCCATCACCATTACACTTTTCACAATTCACTACACAATTCACAGACAAAACAAAGAAAAAGAAAAGAACAACACCACCAACACCAACATTAACTTATCTACCCTACATCTAATTCCCAACACATAACATATAAAACCCCCAATATGAGAGGTGATAATATCTTAAAAATTTAGGTCTTAATCCACCATTTTTCTCTTTAAATATCTATAAATATCTATAAACTAATATACTAATACAAACTAATAATCTAATATATACAAAATGGTTATTCATTTTAAACTAGTATATGCATATCACCAGCTCTCCCTCCCCCCTTAATACTTAATAAGTCTTTTTAACTCACAGGTGGGCAACTGCAGAAGTTCCGGGGGTCCATTTGCTGCCCTGCAGCCTTCCAGAAGTTGCAGGCTGCCAAAAGCCCCCCCCCACACACACACACAGAAGTGATGGAAGTAGAATTCTGGTTTTGAAAGACAAGTACAGTAGAGTCTTGGTTATCCGACCTAAATGGGCGGGCTGAGAGTCGGATAACCAAAATCTTGGATAAGCCGGAGCCCGTGGCGGCCGCCGTGTCTGGGGGTGTGTCTGGGGATGCGGAAATGCCTACAGCCCCCCCCCAAGCAGCCGCGACGTCGGATAATCCAGAAGGTCGGATAACCGGATGTCGGATAACCGAGACTCTACTGTAGTTTAAAAAAAAAGTGAAATAAGATAAGAGTTAAATCAGATGAAGACTAAGACTTGTAGGGGCAGCTATGCAGAGACCAGTTAAGGCCCTCAATTGTGAAGATCAGTTGTTGATTACCAAAGGATTGTCCATACCATGGTGTTTCTGCTTTTTGCATATAGATGTGAATGCTGGATAATGAGGAATACTGCGGTGGGGGGAACTGAACACATTTGAAGGATGGTACTGGAGACCAGTTTGAGTTCTATAGTTACCCTGGATGGCCAAAAAAAGCCAAAGATGTGATCCAAAATCAAATTGAGCCAACTGTCACTAGAAGCCAGAATGACAAAACTGAGGCTGTCGTACTTTGGGCATGCCATAAGATGACATGATTCATTGGAAAAGGTGAAGATAGTAGGAAAAGGAGATCACATTAAGGGTGGATTGATTCAGTCAAGAAAGCGACAGTCTTGCATTTGCAAGACCTGAGCAGAGTTGTTAATAAGGAAGGGCCTTTCCACACTAGGCTGTTATAGTGCTATTATTCCACTTTCAACCTCCTATGGAATCCTGGGGTTTGCAGTTAGGGAGGGGCCGTTAGAATTCTCAGCCAGAGAGCTCTTTGGTCTCAGTAAACTACAAACTCCAGAATTCCACAGGATGTTGAAAGTGGAGAAATAGCACTATAAAAGTGTAGTGCAGAAAGGCTGGAAGTTTCTCATTCATAGGGTCACCAAGAATTGATTTGGTGGTGCAAGATGAGAACATGAGGCAGTATGGCCTAGCTGGTGCTGTGCTATTGAGCACACCGCACCACATTCAGAGGTATACTGGAGGATACTGGGAGTTGTATCCCCCAAAAGCCACTTCTCCAAAGCTCTGATGGCTGCCCACTGGAGAAGTATGTGCTGTAGGTGTGAGGTTTGGCTGCTGCCCCTTCTCTTCCTCGGCTTGTGTGCCATGTTTCACCCGTTGTGGCAATGCGCCCACCCCTCCCTTCCCGCTTTCCTCGGAGCCTGCGGTTTGGTCTGTCGGCCAGTTTGTCATTTAGCCGTTTGGAGCCAGCACAAATAGTGACATTTGCCGAGCGTAAAAATTCAATTAATTCCAGAAGGCAGATTAAATATAAGTGAATTTTAATAATTTGCTCTAAAGGCTGAGGATTACTGTAGGCGAAAGGGAGGAAATGACACTCGTGCGATAGATTTTTTTGGCACAAATATGTGGGATCGCTGGCCGAATATAATTAATCTTGTTAATTCTTAGCTTGAGGGGAGGGGAGGAGAAGGTAAGGGCAGGTTAGCACCACAGAGGTTTGACAGCCTGGGGGCTCCCAGTCCTTTAATTTTTGAAACAAGAGTCTCCACAACTCAAAGTCTTAGGTGTTGCTTTTTGGAAGTTTCTTGGAACCCGAGTATGGATGTGGGAGTTGGCTGCCAGAAGCCAGGAGGAGGGAAAGACTTTCAGTACATGCTCAGAGACATGCTTTATATTATTACAGCGGGCCCTTGATATCTGCTGGGGTTCAGTTCCAGGACACCCACCCCTGCATGAATACCAAAATCCATGGATGCTCAAATCCCATTCTATACGATGGCATAGCAAAATGTCGTCCCTTATATAAAATGGCGAACTTCTCAAATGAGTGCTGGAGAGAGCCTGAGGATGAAATGGCAGGAGAATACAGCAGGGTTCTGCCTACACATCAGCATGTTTCTTGGCACATGGCAGAATCAAGGTTTGCTTTTTGGGGGGGGTTTCCCCCAAAGATTTTCAAGCTGTGGTTGGTTGAATCTGTAGAGGCAGAACCTATAGATGTGAAGGGCCGACTATATATCTCATGTTTCAGGGCGGGTTCCTGGGACTGTGGGATTTTTCATTAGATCAGATTCTAGTAAGCAAGCCAAACCACATGGGATTTGTTAGCAATACTTGAAGTCTCCAACTGTACACACTTTGGCCATTTCCACACTAGACTGTTATAGTGCTATTATTCTACTTTCAACATCCTATGGAATCCTGGGGTCCTCAAAGGCCCCTTCCTAAACTGCAGACCCCAGGATTCCATAGGATGTCAAAAGTGGAATAATAGCACTATAACAGTCTAGCGTGGAAATGGCCTTTGTTGAAAAGACTAAAATATAAGTTGAAAAATGCATTGGCCAGGAGTTTGGTACATATAAAGCATTTAAGAGAAGCTTGGAGTGAGGAATCTAACTTCTGTAGTTATTTAAAATGGTATTGCAGAAGGGCAGAGATCTTGTTTTTCTGAGCCACATGGACCAGGGCAGCCCGGATGGGGACCTCAGGTGTGAACTGTGCAGCCGGGGGCACCTGTAGGTCGAGGGCCACTTGGTTACCGGTTGCATTGCTGCCTTTCTCTGGACACGCAGCTGTAAACATGAAAGTCAATGCCAAGTGTAATGCAGCACCTTCCTTCACGTCCGTTAACGTCCTAATTATTCCATGCGTGTTTCCGTAATTTACACTCTCCAGCTACAGATTCATCAATAATGAATATGCTACCTGTCTCTACCGGGGAGGTTGACAGGGATATTTAAGAGCCTGCTTTGAAATAAGGGTGGGGATGATGCTGGGCAGCTGCCAGACGCCCCTTTGCACGCTTGTTCCTAATTCTCCCACATCTTTTCGGGGGGGGGCAGGCTGTTGCATGCGCCACCTGCTCTTGCTACTGCCTGAGGGCCACCTTTGGCGCAGGTAGCGTACCTTGTTGCTTCCATCCTTGGCTTTTGTGCCTTGTTAGCGTTCAGAGCAGAGGGAGAAAACCTTCGTACATCAATCTGTCTTGTTCACTTCTTCCTTCCCATATGCTGCTCCCACCCGCTCCCCACACGGTTTGCTTCAGAAAGCAGCGCGATTTCACTTCAGGCAGATGCAAAACAGTCTCGCGATCAGAGAGGCCTGGCTCTTCTCTTTCTTTGCTGCATTCCAGCTGCCCCTTGGAGTTCCCTCTGTGCGTGTGTGTGTGCGCGCGTGTGTGTGTAAGCACCAATTGTTTTGCCATGAAATCTGTGGTAGCCATAACTAGGATGGGTCTGTGCTTTTCTTACTCCATCCTAAGCAGGACTTGGGAAAGATTGGGATCGTGGTGCCAGTCGTCAATCATTGCAGTTGGTGAGGACTCTTACCATCCTGCTTGGCCCTGCATATGCTGCAGAGATCACCAACCTTCTCTGTGACTGCTCGGATGCCGTTTCATGGGGCAAGAGTTTTGCAACACTTTTGCTCCTTTCAAAGTAACAGAAATGGGAATGATTTCTTAGAGTTGGAAGAGACCCCAGTGGTCATCCAGTCCAACTCCATTCAGCCAGGCAGGGAGAAACAGTAAAAGCACTCCGGACAGACAGCCATCCAGTTAAAAACCTCCAAAGAAGGAGACTCTACCACACTCCAAGGCAGCAATGTATTCCACTGTTGAAACAGTCTTACCATCAGGAAGTTCTTTCTAATGTTTAGATGGAATCTCTTTTCCTGTATTTGAATCCACTGCTCCATGTCCTAGTCTCTGGAGTAGCAGAAAAAAGGCTTACTGCATCCTCCCTATGACATCCCTTCAAATATTTAAGCATAGCTATCATGTCTCCTCTTAACTGTCTCTTCTCCAGGCTAAACCTCCCCAGCAACCTAAATATGCCTCATAGGGCTTCGTGGTTTCCAAGCCTTTTTCTTATATATACCTCTTTGAACAATAGTAGAAAATTGCATTTCAAAGGCTGAGGGAGGGGGATGTTTGCTACTGAGTGGCCCCTCAACACACCCGTCCCTTCCACCTGCTGTTTGTCTGAGAGAGCTGGAGTGTCCACCACCGATAACAAATGTGTTGGAGCCATCTCGGTCCAGCCAACAGCCTGTGCCAGCTCAGCTTGTAATCGGCAGAGCAGTCTTCCAACAGGCACTGGTGCCAAGCGCTTACCATCCTGCTTGGCCCTGCATATGCTGCAGAGATCACCAACCTGCCCATCAAGAAACTGGCTCTGGACTCGACGAATGTTACCCAGGCGACAGGGAAAGGTTGACTCTGGATTGCACTGAATTAAAACCAAAAATCTTCTTTCTGTGCATGTCTGTATGTGTGTGTATGTGTGTGCACGTCGGTGCCTGATTCACCTTCCAACTTGTTTTCTTGCAAAAAGGCCTCAACTGGCAACTCTACAGACTGACCAGTTCCTTTTGGGCAGAATTTGATGCTGCCAGACCCCCAAGCATCCAGTTCCAAGGGCCTGTGCAAACATGCCCACTGTAGCAATGGTGCAGTCATCATGCAGGGAAGATGTTTGCCTGAAATTGCACCCTGCTATTTGTGCAGTGTGAAATTCACCTAGAGTTTGGAAATTTACTTTTTGGGGCACTGTAGTTCTCAGAATCTTCCAGCTGTGCCAGCTGGGAGATTCTGGAAGCTGTAATCAAAACAAAAATTCCCAAATAACTTTGCTTGCTGGGATATTCTGTCCCCAGCTGTAACTTTTCTAAATTTTTGTTGCCTGTTCAGTATCTGTCCTCTCCTCCAATTCCTTATGCCCCATTTTGGTTTTTCCAACATGCAGACAGAACAAGATGAAGCTTTTAGTACAGAAAAGCATGTCACCAAACACAAAAAAAGTGCTGCACTCATAATGCAGCAAGATTGTGACCTTCTGGTCTTAGGGATAAAGCCTTCCAGGGCCAGAAGTGTGAGTTAAAATTATCTCTTGCTTTCCAAATCATATCCATAAGATCCTATCCACCTGCCTCCCTTTGGATTGGGTTACTTTCTGTTCTCACTCTGTCCTTTGCACCCCTTTGTCCCCTGTGGAGACTTGGGTTCTTCCTTCAGTGTCCACCAGAAAATCTGCAATTCCTCCTGGTGTGTTTTTCATGTATAGCAGGTGTGATTGCACACACCCCCTGGCTGGTCATAGTTACAAATGGAACTTCAGCACACTTCTTACCTTCTGTGCCCCTGTCAGATTGGTTGCCCCAGTGAGGCATGCTTCTCCATGCTCTCTGGTGGCAAGGCTGCCCACCAGCTGCCATGGTTGGCTTTATCCCTGGCCAAGAAGCACAGCTGCTTTGGAGAGCCAGCTTCAAGCTCTGAAGCTGCCCCCTCTCACCCAGTCACTGATGTGAATTTTGGCAGCCTCTCATGGCTGACTTTTGGTCATCCAAAGCTCCTTTGGATCATCACAACTTTGGTGAGAAAAATCTGGCTCTCCAAATTCACTTTCCAATCTGGATTGTCCCTATACCCCCCTCTTTCTTTCTTTTTTTCTTTACTTCCAACAGAGATAAATGCCCCAGCCATAGCTTGTATGTGGAGGCAGCTTGGCGGATTCTGTTCCCCGGCTGCTAGTCAGCCGGGCAGCCAGATGGACGCTTTATACGGAAGCTTCCCTTTCCACTGCATTTTGGAACACAAAATGCTTTTGTTGTGAAGAAAGAAAGATAGGAAAGAAAGAGGCAGATTCTTACCTTGACTTTGGACTGTGATTGTAATTAGCCTAAGATGCATTTATTGTCTGTCTGGGAGTCCTGGGTGTACAGAATTTGTAAAGAAGTGAGAAAGTATTTCAGGGCAAGTTGGTTTAATTTAGGAACAGAAGAAATTTTCTTACATGAAAATTAGACCATTGGTCCATCTAGTTTTGTCTACTCTTGACTGGCAGCAAGGGCTCTTCAGGGTACCAGGCAATCCCTGGTTTTCTCTGATGTTTTTCTATCCAAGTACTGGGCAGATGTGAGTCTGCTTAGCTTTCAAAGTAGAACAAGATTGGGGATAGTCAGGATGTTGAAGTGACTAAGCTAGGGGAGAAGAATGGAATAGGAAGCTGCCTTGCACAGGTGGCTTGAACTCTTTGTAGGCAGTGGTGTTCTCTCACTTGCAAGGGCAAGAAAGTTTACTCCAGTGGAAAGTCCTGTCCATCAGATGGGCACTGTAATCTCGCTGTGGGCAACAGTGGCTTTGTTTTTGGACTGCAGGCATCCTACCCTTCATTGTTGACTATACTGGCTAGAGCTGTTCAAAGTTGTAAGCCAAAAGCATGTGGATGACCACAGCTGCCTGCCTTTGCTGTAAACCCTTTTCTCCTAAATCCTCTAGGTAGTTAAGCTACACTACGATAAAAAACAACAACACTCTGGCGAAAACCAAAACAATGTTTTTAGAGCTGAATTATCCTGGAATAACTTCTGGGTATCTTTTGTGAAAAAATTGATTAGGAGTTTGCTGCTTACTTACCAGAAGTTTATGTTTTGTTTCCTTGAAGCAAAAGGGGACAAGGTGAAGAGGTTTCTTTAGTCCTTAATGTTTCTATTTTAGGGGAGGAGTATTTGCTTGTTTTTGTATTTGCTGTTACCTCCGTGGAGCCCTATAAGAGTGAGAGGCTGCTGCTGCGATGGTTTAGTCATTGTTGCTGAGAGGATCACGGATGATCGTGGCCTCACCAGCCAGTCCAGACTGTTTTGCCAAACGCTGGTTCACAGGCAGCAAATTCAGGACTGAGAATCATTTGACTCAGGTCCCAAGCATCTCCCAAGACCTGAAGGATTTCTGCAGGTGAGCTTTATAAACGTGGCTGGAAGCGGGCAGGAGGGAGGGAAGGGGATGCAAGAAGATGTAAAGCTTGGATGATTAGGTGACCCACTATCTTGCTTTAGGGCAGTGGTTCTCAACCTGTGGGTCCGCAGATGTTTTTGGACTTCAGTTCCCAGAAGCCCTGAGCATTGACCATAGTGGCTGGGGCTTCTGGGAGCTGAAGTCCACAAACATCTGGGGACCCACAGGCTGAGAACCACTGCTTTAGGGCTTTCCACCCAGTGGGCTGAGCATAGTGATCCAGAGTCTCTTATATTACCTGGGCCAATTCCCCTATAGACACACTTCCCAAGTAGAAGACTTTGCAGGGTTGGTGTGATGCAAGATGCCCACTCCAAAAACAAAACAAAACCAAGGCTTCTGACTCACGAGTCTGCCCATGAAGGCTGCAGGGTAGCCAGGGTCTTTCCTTCAACCTTTCTGCAAGAGCTGAGGGATGAATCTGCAACCTTTATCCCCTCAGAGCCTGTGCTCTTCCTCAGAGCTTCAGCTCCTTGCCTTTCTTGTAATGAACAAACCGAGCTGTACATGGCAGGAGAAAGCCGGGGGAAAGAAATAATAAAACTCTGGTCAAAAGCCATTATGCCCTCAGGTGAAATTTAAAATGGCAGCATTTCATCAATTAAATGCTTTCCCCCCTCAAGACCCAACCACACTCAAAGGTTGCCTCAAATTAGTCAGGCAACACATTCTTTTTTCAAAATAAAAAATAAAAAAATAAAGTTAATTAGTTTTGATAAGTTCTCAAAAAAAGCTG
The DNA here is from genome assembly GCA_948472985.1 of Iguana delicatissima. NCBI lineage: Eukaryota > Metazoa > Chordata > Lepidosauria > Squamata > Iguanidae > Iguana > Iguana delicatissima. The sequence goes on along the minus strand of CAOKZL010001731.1, from coordinate 117,616 downwards.
CAGGTGGCAGGTATCTGAGATGAGGCATTCCCTTTCTCTTTTGCGCTGGACTGGAGATGTGACAGCCTGACAGGGATGGGGAAGGGAAAGTGGAATCAGTAGAATTTGGAAGTACTGTTTTCTCTGGTTGCAAAGAGAGGAATCAAGACAAAAGGAGGTGGTGGTGTTTTTCTTTCTCCTTTCCCTTTGCCCACCTACCCCTTCCCATCTCTACACAGGCCAGAATGCATCTTCTGAGGCTGGGTCTTCTCTCCCAGGCCAGCGTGCATAATCCAAGAGAGAGCATGGTTGCTTTATTGCTATGCAAATTTATGCTGATTTAATGGATTAATCAGTTAAACTCATAGAATTAATGGGCTTGCTAAGATTTCTTTAACCAGGTTGCAGCTGTAGTAAAATTCTTTCTGGAGGCTGGCTGTGAGCGCCTCTCCAAAACTTTCCCACCCTATCGTCCCAAGGGAATTCTTTGGGGCCCCTCAGATTGTCAGTAACACGTAGGCAGTGGACATTTTGCCTACAGAAGGAACCAGACCGAGTCCCTCAGCATCCCCAGGTTTTTTTGTTTTTAAAGGATAAAGTGGCAGATGATAAAACATCCTCTCTCTGTTGGGACCTCGAGAGAGCCAATCACAGTCAATGATACTGGGCTGCACCAATCTGGTATTAAGGAGGAGTGGCAAAATATGCCCTGTTCCTGTTGGGGCCATATTTTGTGGGTTTCTGAGACCTATTTTAGGCTCACGAGTAGGGAACCCCCCACAACTAAACATGACTAGCAGGTCACTTCAGATTCTTCTAAAAAGTTACCTCATCTCCTAAAACAGGCTTAGATAGTTTGTAAAAGTGTCCTGAAAATGCCGATCTGGAGGCTCCAACGGTCCTAATTTGGCCAGATTAGTCCTTTGTCATCCCACTTTTCCAGCTGATTTTTAAATGTCCCGGCTTCTCCTGTCCTCCCACTTTCCCCCTTTGTCCTCAGTTTACTTCAACTGCTGCAAACTGATTTCAAAGTGCAAAAGTAGTTTGCATTGTGTTAACACGGTAGAAGGAGAAGAGAGGAAGGGGCAGAATTTTGCCCTTCCCGTGGGCTCAGGCAAAAGCAAATGGCTGCAGACTCTTGTAGCTTGCCATTTCTTCTTCACTAATAACTTTTGCCATCTTGATCAGACTCTGACATTGCTTGGCTTCACATGTCCCGGTTTTCCTCTGTGCAGTGTTGGAAGGTATGGGCAGCACAGCTGGGTTCTTTTTTTGGTCAGTTTTCAGAGGGCGTTTGAAAGCATAAAAAATGGTGAATGTATCCCTCCTATGTCCCTTGGGGATGAATGTGGCTCTCTGACTCTGCTCACTGTCACGTAAGACAACTTTCTGCGTAGGTGGACCAAAGGCTTTGTATCTGGGTATGAGGTCTTGAGTCGATAGCTGTTGAAAGATCTTGGTAACGTCTTTTTCTGCAAGTGCGGGTGTGTGTATGTCTGTGTGCGGGGGCGCTCACACACGGACACACACAAACACATGCTTGTGCACGTGCCTGTATAAATACACAAAACTACCTCCCTGCGATTCAGGGCTGCAATTGTTAGCAGATGGTGCTGGTATTAGGAAAATGAAAATACATGCAATAAATTTGCTATTTGCCAGCGTTAATTTCTTATCCCTAGGTAAAACCTTCCCGCTGGCCTATACCACACCATCTGCGTGTTCATAAAATACATTATGCTGGGACTGATCGGCTGTGTGTGAGCATGTGCTGTTCTGTGCAAGCCTGGGGTCTGTTCTGTGCTTCAGAGGGAAACGGGGGCCTTTGGCCCGAATGCGGATGTTTAACTTAGCTGGATCTCTAATCCCAAGCCTTCCTTTTCTCAGGTCCACCTGGTTTAATGGGCTTGGACTCACAGGGCTTGGCTGAGGGTATTAACCATAGCAAATTTATTGTCTGTGGCCCACCTTGTTCCTGAACCTGGCTAGAATGGCCTGTTAATGGAATCAACCTCCCCACAAGTCAGTCATCTCTGCTGCTCAGAGATAGGTTTGCATGGGTAGAAGAGAATACCTTACCAGCTACTGCATGGGAGAGCAGCAAAGGTACAAACAGGATAGCCATGGAAGCTGTAGGTTTTACATCCAGTATTTAGATTTTCCAGAAGAGAACTGTCAACTTAGTCCTGCCTAGGAAATGAAAACATTCAGACGCTGCCTCTTCATCCTCGCTATGGCCAGGAGAGTGGGAGAGTGGATGCAGCAAGGAAGAGGCACTCTACACACACTCTAAGGCATGTTTTCCCCATATGCTGAAGCTAAACACTAGCAATTTGCTGCTTGAACATGATGGGTTATGCAGTAAGTACATGTCTCATGCCTCTTGGGATGAATTGTTGCTCTGAAGTGGAGTGTGGAACTTCTCAGGTTTATGGCCCGGCATCCTCTGGAGAGGCAGAGTGCTGTAGTGGTTTGAGCATCGGACTATGACCGTAGAAACTGGGGTTTGAATCATAGAATCATAGAGTTGGAAGAAACCTCCTCTGGACGTGTTCCAGCTAGTCAGTTTCTTTCTGGAACTGGACATGGTGTTCCAGGTGAGCTCTAACCAAAGCAGTTGGATTCCTTGCTCAGTCATGGAAGCCCACTGGCTGACGCTGAGTGTGTCACACATTCTCAGCCCCAGAAAACCCTGTGATAGAGTCACCTTGAAGTTTCCATAAGTTGGAACCTACTTGAAGGCACACGACAATGACTGTAACAACCAATTATCTGGTTAAGGTGAGCTGCAGACCTTGGAGAGCTTTTGTTGGTTGAGATAGACCAGACTTCTCCAACTGGGCACTCTCTGAGTTGGACTACAGAACTTGTCCTCTCAAGTCATCATGGCCAAAGGAGAGTTGGTCTGGGCAGTAGTGAGTTACATGGACCCGATGCGTTGGTTTCTTTTCTTTTTCTCCCCTGAATGCGTGAAGAACTTGCCTAGTCCTTGGACTTGACAGTCATCTTCAAGATCAGGGACTTCTTCCTTTCCCAACCCCTTCTTTGCAAGTGTCTCTCTCTGCATGTTGAAAGGGGAAGATAGCTTTATGTTGCTCATTGCAAGCAGGGAGGTGGGGAGGGGGAATCAAGCTTCCCTCTCCCCGCATCTGTCTAATTAAGGCCAAAGCTGTATCTCGGCTGACACGCTGCCCTGTCCGCCTTCCCAAATGAGGCGATTAACAGGCAGTTTCTTCTGCGCGGCTCAAAGCACTGGGTCTCCTCCTGAGTGTAGCGGGATTGATAGAGATTGCCGCTGACCTTTGCTAGGACAGGGAGTATTATCATTAATACTTCTGTATTTCCCTGGGTTCATGTGACACATAAATCTCATATCAACTCAGGCAGGCAAAATAATCTCCCAGGCGCCGTTATTAATACACCCCACCCTCGCTGTGTAAGCGCTTTGTTATGCTCTCTGCAACAAAAGTGTGGGGGGGAGGCAGCACCCAGGATTCCAGTGGGGCAGCTGGTTTTTCCAGGAGGGTGGGAAGAGAGACAGAGGCATCCGGATCTGGCAACTCGGCTGATTGGACCTGGAGTCCAGCCACCGTGGCCCAACTTACCTCATACAGAATCTCTTCATCGGTGGGGGTGTGCCCTGGATTTTGAAGTGGATTTGGGGTGCATCCACAGTGCACAATTATAGCAGTTTGACACCATTTTAATTGCTGTGAGCCCATGCCGTGTAATCCTGGAGTTTGTCGGTGGATGCAATGCTTAGAGTTCTCTGCTAGAGAGCTGTAGTGCAGGGGAGTGGATTAGCAACAGATATTAAGTATTCCCACAAACTACAAATCCCAGGATTCCATAGGAAGCAGCCATGGCTATGAAGCTTGTCCCAAAATACTGCAATATGGATACACTCTTGGTGTATCTCAGCAGCCTGGTGAGGTGGTCAAGCCAACTTTGCTTCTGGAAGTCCTCACTGTGCCCTCACCTCCCCATCCCAGCACAGAGCAGCCAGGAGAAATCTTTTCTCAGTTTCCTTCCTTTCATCACACCTGGTAAAAAGCAAACAGCTTTTTAATTCTGCCTGTTTTGTATGGAAACGTGGCTGCTTGGATGGGGAGATGGCCTCCAGCTCAAAAGTGAAGACAACCAGGATTAATGTACTGATAAATGGAGAAGTCTTAGACTGAGAGATCTAGACCCATAGATGACTTGGAAGTAAGTGGTCTCACTCCTTAGAAAGAGCAGGGGATGTAAATGCGAGGCTTTAAAAATTCACATCAGGCCACTGAAGTGACTTTGCCTCAGGGATGATCTCAGTTGCCTGGGATCAGAGCCCACCCCCTGGCCCATAGCAGCACATGGAGCATCAGGACTTGAGCTACACCATGAAAAATAGTTCCTAGGGCTAAGCTTTGGTTGGTCCTCTTGGAGGTGATGATGCCCTGGCAACTAGGCTGTTGGCACAGAAACAGCGGCCTTGGCAATTGGTCCTGGTGCCTCTGCCGCCTCTTGCACTCGCTTCCGAGCAGAAGCTGCCTTCCTGTTTCCTGGGTCGCTCTGGTTCCCCAGCCCCATTAGTCATGCACGTGGTGTCGTGGCCTCTCCAGACGACAACAGCCTTGGCTGCTCGTTCCTCCTTGGCCTTCAGATCCGCTGCTGCTGGAGCCAGGGCAGAGTCAGCTGCCTTGTGGGCCAAAAGCCCAGGCGTGTGTGTTTGTGTGTGTGTGTGTGTGTGTGTATGCACAACTATCCTCTGTTTCCCTGGATCAGCAGAGTGGCTTGCAGTTCACTCAAGGCAGTTCTTGCCGCCTGGTTCCTTCTGCACACAAGCCTTCGGATGCCGGGAGACGATAGCTCCCATGGCACTTTAAGACCACAAGATAATGTCCCAGCTGGTATGAACCTTCCATTTACCAAATGGGTCCCCCTCAAGCTCTGCCCAGCACGATCTGGATTTCTCCCTCTTTGACTCGGGTTCAATCAGCCAGAGATGGCAGTCTGCGAGGCCAGGGAAACTGTTGCCAGCTGCCATGAAAAATTTGGCGCTGTTTGCTTCCACCTGTCCCTGGGTCTGTTCCTGCTCTCCCACACATGCATGTTAAAAATATGCTCTCTCTCTTACTCTCTCTCTCCCTGTCTCTCTCTTTCTGTTTCTCTCTCTCTCTCTCTCTCACTCACACACACACACAGAGTGAGGCTGAGCATAAGCCAGGTCACCTGCCTAGGGCTTTAGCTGGCACAGGGAATGAAAAGGCCAAGGAGGGAGGGATGGAAACAGCAGCCGAAAGGGGATGTGAGGGAAGGTGGGGGGAGAGGTGGGGACCATGTTGTACTTCACTTTCATTTCCAGTTTGTGGCAAGGTTCGAAGGAAAGAGATGCTCCAAAAGGGAGCAAGAGCCACAGCCTAGTGAAGTAGCTGCGACTGACCTCTTGGGAAAGGGTTGCAAGCCCACCTATTCTCGCCTGCCACCCTTCTTCGGTTTCCCACTTCTGCCTTGTCTCATCTTAGAGGTGTGGAAACTGGCAGGGGCTTTGCAGTGGTAGGAGAAATGGCGTGGATAATATGCTCAGAGGCACTCTTGTTCATGGCTGCTTCCCATGGTGTGGTGCTGAATTCTGCACACGCCAAACCGCATCTGATGGGGATCAGTGGGGTGGTAGGAGAGATGGAGTTGCACTCACGGTCTTTTCTCCCTTTACAAAGTCCCATTCCATTGAGCACCATATTCTACCTGGACTTCTGACCCGAGAAGCTCCCTCTTCTGTTCCAGGCAGATTGGCATTTGGCCAGATCATCCCCTCATTTGCACAGCGCAACCTCCCCTCCTTCCGTCGTCTCCCCCTTTTCTTTGCTCTTTCATTCTACCTCTCCCTCCCTCCCTCCCTCCCTCCCTCGGCCTCTTCATTCCCGGTGCCAAGTAAAGCCTGGGTGAATGTCTAATCTCCAATTTTATTCGCTCGGCTCCGTCCTGATTTACATAATCCACATAATCACCCTGGTTTTAATTGCCCACAACTCTGCGGAAAGATCATGTGGTTAAGTGGTAAATCATAATTAGATAAATAATTGGTTTGGCCACAGCAAGCTGCTTTGTTATACCTGCCATCTGCCGGGTAAGTTTTCTCCCCCTCCCCATTTCGATTAGAACAATGCGCCTCGGATGGCAAAAGCAGGCAACTCCCCTTCCTTATCTGCAAAGGGGGCTGTGTGTGTGTGTGTGTGTGTGTACATGTGGGGGGGAGGCAAGTGGTGGGGGTAGGAGGGAAATGACTAAACCTGGATTTCTGCCCAGTAGCTCTTTGCATTGCACAGTCCTCTCTTTTCTCCCTTTCATCCTTGCATCTTTCATAGGCACTTTTAACAGATGCAGCCATTCATTAACAGAGCTTGCTTAATGCATCAGAATGAGAATTTTGACTTCTTTAGCATAAAAGTGGAGAAAGGGGGAGGACCAGGGTCAGAAGGGGTGTGTAGAAGCTCTCTCTCGGGCTAAGGGGAGTTCTGACTAAGAGGCAGAATCAAAGACAGGGCCCCAGCGGAGTGTGTGTGGGTCTGCGTATGAACCTGTCTGATAGAAGAGGTCAGAGCAAATCCACTTTGTGGCATGGCCTGCATCTCTGCTCACACCCCGGAGTTTGAAACATACCCTCCTTTCCAGGAAGAAGAGTTAGCCCCAGTCCTCTGCAGGACGATCCTCTTTGCTGGGGTTCTGAAGAGGCTGAATTTGCTGGCCGTTCTGGGTTTGTTTTTTAAAATGAGGACTCTTCATTTGTGGCAGGCGTACGTATGAGTGTGTGTTCAAGAAAAAGCTGCTTCAGCCTTCCTTTCAAACAGGGCAAGATTTTGACAGCCTCTGATCCCGAGCCTGTTAAATGGAGTCCCTCCTTTTCTGACCTCAGATGCCCATTATCCAGGACCTTAGCGAGAAAGGTGATTATTTCCAGACGGTTCAAAAAGATTCCTGAGAAACCAAGGCAAACCTTTGGCTGCTTGTCAGCCTGGCTGTGTGTTTCCCAGGGGTGCAATGTGGTGACCTGTCACACTCTCAGAAAGGCCCTGCACCCTCTTTCACTTTTAATAGTTCAAGTAATGTCCCTTTGCCCACAATCCCTCCAGAAGAACACCATGGAGAGAGTGGGTCACAACTAGGTGGTAAAGAGGTTGTTAATGTTGTGTGCTTTCAAGTCATTTCCAACTTGTGGCAGCTCTAAGGCGAACCTGTCACAGGATTTTCTGGGGTTGAGAGTGTGTGACACACCCAAGGTCACCCAGTGGGTTTCCATGGTTGAGTGGAGAATCAAATCCTGGTCTCCAGGGTCCATAGTACAGTGCTCAAACCACTACACAACACTGTCTCTCAGTTACACAGGAGCAGAATTTATTTTTCAACAGCTTGCATGATGTATTTTGTGGTTTTCAGTTGGCCCCATAAAGGTATCGCCGTTTTGAGCGTTTGGGATTTTGTTGTCTTTTGGTGCACAGCCAACACGGCTACCCCAAATATGTTTTCTGGTGGTCACCAGTGGCTGCGTACGGAGAGTGCGTGGGTCAAGAGCAGTGCCTGGGAATCATCTGAGATTGGTCCATAGGAAGCCTCAGCAATGCTTTTGTTGGAAAAGGAGGGCATTCTTTTTGGGAGCTGTCTTTCCTCCGCCTTGAGATTACTTGTCGCCTTTTGAGATCTGTGCATTTTGTTGGGTTTTCTCTTCTCTCTTCCTTCCAACCCCCCTCCCCGGCTTTTTAAAAAATTTATTACTGCAGATGTTTGCACAAAACTAAGATCTTTTGTTGGAGAGCCCATCTGCTCTTCTGCTGTATATTCCCTTCCTGCGTTGTCTCCTGCCTCCCACCATCAGCGCCGCGAATGAGAAAGTGCTGGGATGTCAGAAAGGGGCTGTGAGCCCCTCGAGGACCGTATTGTGCCCACATTGAGCCAGCAAGGAGCTTTGGAGAGGGCTTAGGAGAGCATATTTGATGCACTTTGGAACCTTGTAACACGTACAAAGGGCAAGGGTCCATCTTCAGCCCCCACGAATCTGTTCTGGCAGCCGTCCCCACAGAAGGGGGCAGTCCAGGCCTGGCTTTCTTGGCACAGTTCATCCTCCAAATTTGCATCTTTTATGTGGAGGCAGTCTTCTGTGTACTCACCAATAGACAGAAGAAATCTAGATTATGCACAGAAGTACACAAGTTCTATTTATTCTGCAGCCCAGACATATTGTGAGAACTAAGAATGAAGTTTGTATCCAGTTTCTTTTTTTCGGTTATTTTATTCTGAGCTGGGGGAATGGGAAGAACTGTACTTTCAGGCCTGTAGTCTCTCCTTATCCCTTAAATACTCCACATCTGCTGTAGCTCTTTCCACCTTGAGATTTTGCCAGGCTTTGCCTCCAACATCTTTCCAGGTTTCTCATTGTAGTCATAAGGTCTAGAACAGTGGTTCTCAACCTGTGGGTCCCCAGATGTTCGTGAACTTCAGCTCCCAGAAACCCTGAGCATTGACCATAGTGGCTGGGGCTTCTGGGAACTGAAATCCACGAACATCTGGGGACCCACAGGTTGAGAACCACTGGTCTAGAAACTTGCTTTTAAAATAAAGCAAAACAAAAATAATGTTTTCTGTAAATTCTCTGCAGTGTTTCCGTCAAAGGTGTGCTGAACAGATACAGTTGGCCCCCCACATTTACAGGTTTCACTTCCATGGATTTGACTATTTGTGAGTTTCCCCAACTCCTCCCTCCCCACATCGGGTGCTTCTTCTCCAGGGGAACCTTCCTTCTGAGTAGCTATGATCAGGCTGTGCAGCCCTTTAGAAACTGCCTCTGGTCCTCTTCCTCCTCCATCAACTGCTGCCTGGCCGGCTAAGGATGGCAATTTCTCAGCACCACGGACCCTCTCCTGATGCCCGCCACACATCCAAGGAAGGAGACGGATGTGAGAGAGGAAGTACAGGCCCACCATTCCAACCCACCCCCTTCCCTCTCCTTTCCCTGAGCTGGTTTGGACCTTCAGCTTCTGTTCTCCCCATCATACCTCAGCCCCCTTCCCACAGACATATGTACATCTTGATAGTTGCAGTTTTTCCACTTTTGTGAGGATCCTGTGCCCCAACCCTAGTGAATGTGGGGGTCTGACTGAACACTTCCTCTTTCTGTGTAATTGTCATGTTTTTAGGGATGTTGTCATTTGGAGGAGATGGCAGGGCAAGACATCTGTGTCTTAAACAGCTGTACCTGGAGCAGAAGCTGAGTTACTGCCAATTTTTCCTGTTATGGAGACCTGGGCCATTTCCGCACAAGACTGTTATAGTGCTACTGTTCCACTTTCAGCATCCTATGGAATCCTGGGCTTTGCAGTTTACAAATCCCAGGATTCCATAGGATGTTGAAAATGGAATAATAGCACTATAACAGTCTAGTGTGGAAATGGCCTTGGTGATGAAACTTTCACTTATTGGACTTCTGGCTGTTGAGTTGCTTTTTAAGGGCACAGTAGAGGAGGAGTGGGATGATGAAGCTAGCTAACACTTAACATCTGGTCTCACTTCTTTAAATAATACATTTTTGCTCTGTTGTGCATAACTAAACTTTTTGCTCTGAAGAGAAAGAACCAACAAATAAGGGGACAAACCAAGTCTAGTTGGCTAACCCAGATGTTTGCAGGGGAGTGATGGATATGCATTCTCTCGTTTCACCTTGGCGATCACATGCCCAGGAGTCATATTCTTGCCAGCTTGGGCACACTGCCTCTCTTTCTCTCTCTTTCCCCTGGTGTCTGTGCTCTCAAAACAGGCTCTTATTAACTGACTTGTTGTCATTTGCCAGATCAATGATCCACAGCCGGGTGATTGATGAAAGAGCCTATGGAAACCGAGTGGGCTAATAGGGCAGCCAGAGGCACGCCAGGGGTGGAAGAGTCCTGATTTCCACCCAAAGCTGGTGGAGAAGATTTGGCAGTTTGTGCTTCATGCCAGCTCTCTTTTTATCTTGCTTGTGGAGGACCTGAGAATAAGGATCCTGAATATGAGTAGCGTAGAATTCATTGTTGCATATACAAGTGAATTGCCCTAGAGCAAGTCTTTGGTGCTTTGTTCCCTTTGGCACAGATAAGGCAAGAGGGGTTAACTTTTCAGATGCTTGTAAGGATCAGTGATGTCCACCTTTAGCTGTTGGACTCCATTTCTCAGAAGCCCCAGCTATCATTGTCAACAATCAGAGCATGTGGGGATGCAGTCTGAGAACATCTAGATAGCCAAAGGCTTCAGTCCGCTCCATTAGGCCATTGTTTTCCATTGTTTTCCATTGTTTTGTTAGGTCCTCTGTGTGAAGCTTCACTGAGAAAATCAGGAACAGTGGACAGTCTTGTTATTCCACCAACCTTTGTGTCTAGATGGTGTGTTGGGACTGTTGGTGTTCTGTCTGGGATGGATAATGGAGGCAAGCAGCCCTGCAAGATCTAAATAGCTGTGGTAGGTTGGGAAGGAGGGCTGGATCATCAAAAGTACCATCCAGCAGGCAGAAGCTGTAGGACCAAGGAGCACAAAGTCAAGGTCCTATCAACTCGGTACTGTCCAGAGGAGCAGAACTTTTGGAACCGTCTGTGTGGCAGGGAAAGAGAAAGGAGATACAAACCCTGAACCACTTCGCTGCTCCTCCTCCTTCCGGAAATGTCTGGTGGAAGTGAAGCCTCAGAGATGAAAGTCCATTCAGTGGTGCGTGCTGTCTCCCAGTTTTGCAGCCTTGTTGGTACAATGTCTTCAGGCTATTCTACAGGGAGTGTTGGCTACTCTAGATGCCCATCTGTGTGCTGGGGAAAACACTGAAGTCCCTATGTGGAAGTCCAGGTCCAGGTGGCTGCTGACACAGGGGGCAACAGTGAGAACTATGGTCCTGGCCAGTGCTTTGCATGGACCAAGCGTAGACCCTGAGTGTGCTTCAGCCTTCTTAGCAGTGCCCAAGTGTTCCACAACAGACATTCAGGGGTACTTAGAATCATAGAATCATAGAAATGTAGAGTTGGAAGTGGCCATTCGGGCCATCCAGTCCAAGCCCCTGCCATGCAGGAACACCCTCAAAGCACTCCCGACAGATGGCCATCCAGCCTCTGCTTAAAAACCTCCAAAGAAGGAGACTCCACTCCACTCCGAGGCAGCATATTCACTGCCGGACAGCCCTGACCACCAGGAAGTTCTTCCTGAGGTTCAGGTGGAATCTCTTTTCTTGCAGCTTGAATCCCTTACTCCTTGTCCTGGTCTCTGGAGCAGCAGAAAACAAGCCCTCTCCCTTCTCTACATGACATCCCTTCAAATATTTAAACATGGCTATCATGTCCTCTCTTAACCTTCTCCTCTGCAGACTAAACATACCCAGTTCTCTAAGTCTATCCTCATAGGGCATGGCTTCCAGGCCCTTCACCATTTTGGTCGCCCTCCTCTGGACATGCTCCAGCTTGACCATGTCCTTCTTGAATTGGGGTGCCCAGAACTGGATACAGTATTCAAGATGAGGTCTAACCAAAGCAGAGTAGGGTGGTACCAGTACCTCCCTCGATCTAGACACCATATTCCTATTGATGCAGGCTGTTCTTCAGTGGATACAGCACTACTTTGGACTGAATCCAGGCAACCAGCTGTGGTCAGGTTTAACAGTGATATGGTGGTTTGAGTATTGCACTACAACTCTGGAGATCGGGGTTGAAATCCCTGGTCAGCCATGGAAACCCACTGGGTGACGTTGGTCAAGTCACACTCCTTCAGTCTCAGAGGAAGGTAAAGGCAAATCTCGTCTGAACACATCTTGCCAAAAAACCCCGTCATAGATTCAAACCCCCTCTGAACAAATCTTGCCAAGAACATCCCGTCATACGTTCATCTTAGGGTCACCATAAGTCGGGAATGACTGGAAGGCACACAACAACAACAGGTTTAGCAAAAATGCATCCTTAGGGGAAATATTTATGGATACAGCCTTTCTCATTCTGGTCTTTATATGGCAGCCAGGGTTAAGTGGTTGTGGTCTGCTTTTTCCTTTTTTAAATTATAAATGGAGAACTGAGGCTGAAAGGTGACTTGCCCATGGCCGCAACGTGAGTCAGAAGGCAAATCTGGACCTGAATGCTGCCTGCTAAGCTGCACTCTCATTTTTTTTAAAGCAGAAGCTGGATGGAGTGCTTTGTGTCTTCCTGTATGGCAGAGTGGGGCTGGACTGGATGGCCCTCGGGGTCTCTTCTAATTCTGTGATTCTGTGAAATGCCTTGGTCCCTTATGCAGGCATCTCCAACCAGCAGCCAAGCCAAGGGATTCTTCGTGGACACCCTGATGTGGATTGGGGAAGACTGTTCACCACGGCCTACCTAGCTCACGGCGGTTAATCTCCACCAAGGAGGCTTCTTGCTGCGAGCCAATTAAAGCTGCTCTGATAGTCTTGTCTAATTGAAATGCTGTCTAAAGAGGGAGATTATTCCAAGAGTGGGTTTTCTCTCTGCCCTCACGGTGTTGGATTAGAGCCACCTTGCCCTGCAGAAGAGGAAAAACAAAGCTGGTGCTTGCCCTAATCCTACACAGGTCTAAACGTGTGCCGGAGATTACTGTGAAACCAGACACTGGCATCTTTTAAAAAAGAAACCGAGTAGGGGTTGTGGGAGGAGAGGGGAGTGGCCAGCGCTCTCCTTACCAACAACATCACAAATTTGTCATGGATTGTTGTGAAAATAAGGTGTCCGGGGTTTCAGGTTTTCTTGGAGGCCACAGTTAGCATTGTTTTCAGTAGAGCTTGTATTGATTCTGCTAGAGAGCCAGAGTGGTGTTGTAGTGTGGATGTTGGACTATGACACTGGGAGACCAAGGTTTGAATCCCTGCTTGGCTGTGGAAACCCACTGGTTGACCTTGGACATTTTCAGCCTCGGAGGAAACACCGCCCCTCTCTGAACGACTTCTGCTAACAAAACTCTGTGGTACATTCATTTTAGAGTCACCTTAAGCCAGAAATGACCTGAAGGCACACAATAAGAACAAATTAACTCTGTCACATATGCAGCAGAATTATCCTGAACCAAATCACCACCTTCTTCAGTGTGGGGAAACTCTTCGTATTTCCATACCTTCATCTTCGGGCCAGGGGAACTTTGCTCTAGCCTTCTTTGATCAAAGAGAAATCCAGTCTTGCAGCACTTATTAAAAGGGACATCAAAACTGCAGCTATAAGCTAGGTTGAAACAAGTAAACCCCTTACGCTTTCTTTCTCTTCCACCCACGGCATAGGAAACCTAGAAATGGGTTGTGGGGGTGTTGGAAGGAGTGCTTCTCCCTGTATCAGCCAACCCCAGAAATCTCACCATGGAAGCACAGTTTCCCACAGTGGACACAGAAAGTAGACAAACCTATGATGGCTACCTGAGAATCTCCTGTTTTGTCCTTGTAAGTGCATGCAGAGTTAGTTCTCTGTAAGACACATTTTGAGTGCAGGTGATTCTACATTCAGTCGCTGGTGTCTGTAAGTAGAAACACCTTGGAAGAGGGGTGCACAACCTTTGGCTCTCCAGATGTTGTTGATTTCACTTCCCATCAGCCCCTTCCATTGGAGAGGCATGATAAGAGCTGCAGTCCAACCACATCCAGGGGTAACTAGTTGCACCCTGTTTTGCCTTGAGCAGTAGACAGTGCTGAGTTAGGCAGCTTGATAGAATTATTGGAATCAGTGAGTTCATTGTGTGAAAGCTGTTAGGCACAGCTTTTTGGAAACCTCAGGCGTAGAGGGCCAGTGCTTGCAGAGAAGGGAGGGTGTCACAGACGACGTAACACACTCAGCTTTGAAGTGTGGACTGGTTGGCTCCTGGTTGTCTGCACCCAGCTTTGGTCGGGAGCCACAACAAGCAAACAGGTTGGGAAGTTGATTTAAAATTTAAAATGGGAGATTTGGAGATGACCGGGCTGCTTTCCAGCTGTGCTGAGTCTTCTGCCCTTCCTAGTATCACACACAATCCTCCAGGTACAGTCTCTTGCCAATTTATTTCTGTGTTCCTTTGTGTCTTCTCCTAAAACAAACACAAACACACACACACACACACACACACACACACACACACACACACCTGGGTTCAGTGTCTCCGCCAAGTTTTCCTGGAAGAATCCGACCAGCAAGAGATGAGATCTCTGGGCTCCAGTCAGTTGCCTAATTAATTTGCTAATGAAGTCTGCTGTAGGTGCACTTCGAATAGTTTTGAGAAGAGACTGAAACAATGCAACCAGCTCAGCTGAAATCTTTGGGGTTTTTGTTTTCCCAAAATGATAATAGTACGGGAAAGCCATAAGACATTCCTTCCTTAGCTTCATCCCCACATGCTGGATTTGGTGCTGGAGTCCAGGAACTGTTGAGCACTGGGTGAGACAGAAGAAGACACGGGGCAGGGGAGACACTGAGTGACACTGGGTGCCCCCACCATGCCTTGGCCCCCTTTCCACAGACACACACAAACGCATTTTGATAGTTGCAATTTTTCCACTTTTGCGAGGTTCTTGTGCCGCTAATCCTAGTGAATGTGGAGGGCCAACTGTATTCTCAATCCAGTGGCCAATTGAGAGCTATTCAACAGTGGAGCCTCCTTTGGAGATTTTTAAACAGATGCTGGATGGCCATTTATTGGGAATGCTTGGATGGTGTCCTCCTGCATGGCAGGAGGGGGTTGGACTGGATGGCCCCTGGGGTCTCTTCCAGCTCTAGGATTGATGTGAATCTTTCTGTGTGGTGGTTTATCCTGCACCTTGGCTTGTTGCTCTGCTGTCTGAACCCCCTAATTTGTTTACTTAGGCCTGAAGATTTAAAAGCTGTTTATAGTCATCATTTTTTTTTAAAAAAAAGGATAACAGTACACAGAATTAAATTGCAGTTGTTCATATTGTCCCTGAAATTGATGGACTGGTTTGAACTATACAGATGTATTTTTGACAGGCATCTAAAAATAAAAGTTGCTGGAACATTATTGGAAGGATGAGAGTGCCATGTGATGGATGCCACCACACTCAAGGCCTCACTTCAAAGGATTGTGGAGTGGAAGGCAGAAGGGTGTGGCAGTACCAGGAGGGTCTCTCCAAGTGACTCCCAAAGGATCAAGCAGCCCAATACAGTCTCCGTTTCTCTCTTTCTGGGTGCTATACTTCAGTCTCTTCCTGCTGGCATCCTCCAGATGATGTGATAGCCATGTTTAAATAGTTGAAAGACTGTCATATGCAGGATGGAGCAAGCTTGTTTTGTGCTGCTCCAGAGACTAGGACATGGAGCAATGGCTTCAAACTCCAGGAAAAGAGAGTCCACCTAAACCTTAGGAAGAACTTTCTGATGGTAACAGCAGTTTGACAGTGGAAAACCCTGCCTCCGTGGAGTGTGGTTGGAGTCGCCTTCTTCAGAGGTTTTTAAACAGAGGCTGGATGGCCATATGCTCAAGGGAAGGTTTCGATGGTGTCTCCCTGCATGGCAGAATGGGGTTGGAATAAATGGCCCTTGGGCTTTCTTCCAACTTTGTTATTCTGTAATTCTGTGTTGTGGCATTACAGTTCCCATCGTCCACTTCCAGTCTGTCCATTGGCAGTTGTAATCACAGGGCATTTGGAGTTGTGAGGAAAGGCTGCCTTCTCTGTCTTCAAGGACACGTGCCCCATCCTCCTCTCCACGTACACAAAAAGACTCCACTTCCTTTTTCCACCTTGCCTCCTTCTGCCTCTGTCCCAGCCCTTCTGAGAGGCACAGCGTTGGCAGGCGAGCAAGCCTTCGTCTTCTGGGCTTTGCTTTCTGCTTTTTCTGCTCCATTAGCTGGGAGCCCTGGTCGGTTGTAGAGAGAGAGATTGAGAGAAAGAGAGAGAGGGAGCAGCTCTCCCGATTGCATTTGGTAATAAATTATTAGTTCCGCCACGGCAGCCTCGTTTGCTCCCCTAAGCTCAAAATAGCTGCTTTTTTTTCCTGTGCAAGCAGCAGGGGTGGCTGGCACAGGCTGAGTTCAATGGCAGCGAGCTCCTGAAGGGTGCCTGACTGTCATTAGGCGCTTTTTAAGGTGCCTTGCCTGGGCTGCCAAGCCGGCCGGGCAGTTAAACTATGGCACTG
Source organism: Iguana delicatissima (assembly GCA_948472985.1). NCBI lineage: Eukaryota > Metazoa > Chordata > Lepidosauria > Squamata > Iguanidae > Iguana > Iguana delicatissima. Next base: position 101,549 of record CAOKZL010001731.1, on the reverse strand, counting down.
AAGCCATGCATGCGTGCGTGCTCTCGGCATCTCCTGGCAACCTTTTCCAGGGGCAAGGTGGGAACCTGGGGTTGCTCAGGCAGTTCCCAGCCAACCCACTGGCCTCCCTGGCAAGGGCATTACAAGCCTTTCTCCCTACCTGATTTATGGCCTCTGTGTGCCTGCTTGCCCTCGCTCTGCCTCATCATGTTCCTTGAGAGAGCCTATAATCTCCCCACACAGCTGCCTCTGCTGCCTCATAATTGCTGTATCCGTCAGATGCCAGGGCTTGGAAAATGCAGTCCTCCGTATTTTACACAGTGGGCAGAGGAGAGGAAGGTGTGTGTGTGTGTGTGTGTGTTTGCGTGTGTGTGCTGGGCCTGGGAGAGGGAGACCAAGAGGCCAGTGACGTGGCCTTTCTCCCAGTGCTGAATCTGGGATGGACTGGGGGGGGGGAATTGAACCCTGCAGTCCAACAGTTTCTCTTTGAATCAGAAGCCCTTCTCCCCCAACACACACACACAAAATCTAGGTTCCGAGGGACAGTTTACACTTGACACTGGGGCAGATGGACTGTGTGCGTGCTTATGGGCACCCTTTTCCATGCTACAGAAGGATCAGTCTCTTGAGATTTGGATTAAACCTTGTCTGCTCGCTGTTCCTTTTCAGTGTCCATTTCCCCCGCCCCAGCTTTCCGCTGTCTCATCTCTCTTTTTTTTCAAAAAGAGAGAAATCCAAGGAGGAAAAGAAAAAGAAGCAGCATCTCAATTAATGACTAGAGGAGGCAGTGCTAATGAGGCCTAAAGCTGGGAGAGATGAGAAGGGTAGCTGTTGCTCACTGATATGTGGCGAGAACAGGAAGATTACCATGGACGAGAAGGATGAGCAGAGGTTCCCTTACGTTTTCCATGTTTGGTTGCCGATTGTTGTTTCCAGTAGCCAGTGAGATGCATGTGTGTTTGTGTGAATGCATGCAAAGCATTTTTTATGTTGCTTTTCAGACACACACACAAAAAGCAAGGCTTCTGGAGCAGCTTACATAAAATCAGCTTTTAAAAAGACAGTATGTGCAAGCTTGCAATCTAAGAGGATACAAAAGGTTAAAAAGATGGGGAGGGAAGAAGAAAAAGCAAGTGTTTCAACCATTGAAAAGGGCCCACCTTGTCTCGATTCCTCTCTTGCTGACTGTAGATTTGACTTTCCTGCATTCCCCCTGTACCATCTACGGGTGTGCATGAAGTTACAGGGAGAGGCGGCAGCAGTTGGCTCTATTCACAGGTGTGGGTACTGTATCACAGGATAAGAGGCAGGTTGTAACTCTTGTGTGAGAGGCACCTTTGGCTTCACTGTGTTGCTGGTGGCTTTTTAATAATGTATTGCTCTTTCTTTTGTCAGAGGGTTGCCCCCAAAGGCTTTTCTTCGCTGGTTATCAAAAAATTCTGCTTCTCTTTGTATTTATATACCTGTAGCATTGATTCAGCCCAGTCCTTCCAGTCTCTCTGACACTGAGTTTCCCACAGTATTCTCTTTCCATCCTCTTTTTTTTGCCCATCCGCACACCCAGAAATTCATGGATATTCTTGTGTGCCTGCTGTCTAAAAATACGCAATTTTTAAAATCATACCTGAAGTACCTGGGCACATTTTTCAGACAAGCGCCACATTTTCTGCACATTTCCATCTTCCAAATGGATCACAAGCTTCACAGATGTACACACCCCTTTCCTCTGGCAGTCTTGGGAGGTGCCAAAGGGGCATTTCTTTACGGAAATGTGGATCCAGCCCTTTCTCTTCTCCCTGCCTACCTGCAGCCAGGTGGGTAAGCATCTCCTCTATTTCTGCTTTCTTCTAGCCAAGCTACTTTGATGTGTTCTGAACAGAGCAACAGCTGGCCAGTTGCTGCCTCCTAGTGGCTTCCAGAGCAAAATGCCATTTTTCTGACCCATCCGCACATCCTGGACTTTTTTGTTCACACTCCATTTTAAACCTTTTGGAACTGATTTGAATTAAATGGCTCTAAACCCACAGAAAATGTCAGTGTCACATTAGGGTTAGATGGCCGTTGACTTTCTTGCAGCAGCCAGCATGGGGCACGGCTTCTTCTCTCCAGATGAATTTAGATAGTTCAGGTTCAAGTGTGTGCTCTGAGCAGAGACGCAGTTGCTCTAGATGACCTGAACTGGCCAGCAAGCCAAGCCAAGCATGAGAGGAGATTATAATTGCTAAGCAGGTTTGCTAAGCAGTGAGATTTGCAACCAGAAGAATTGGGGGTGGCCACTAGCTTAGTTAGAGCTGATTCCTTTTCTTTCTCCCTTTGGGTTGCCAAACCCCAAATTGCCTATCCAGAAAATACATGGAGGAGAAGAGTTTTCAGCTGTTTCATTTGTTTTTCCAGGGTTTTTTGGAGGGGACCCGGGGAGGGGGGAAGTAAACTGCCCTATTTTCTATCAGTTTGGGGTCAGTTTGGCTCAGAGGGTACCAAAAAATCAGCACAGAAAATTAAAAATTAGGTCTAGGAGTGTCAGGGGCCACATTTAGGGCTTCCAAAGGCTTCATGCATGGACCATGCTTTTCCCACCATTACTGTAAGCTGTCATGGGCCCTGTTCTAGTTTATTCCGTTCCATCTCCAAACACACCCGTGTGACCCACCTGCGGCCACATGAGGCGGACAGACTGGTTCTGCTGTTCCCACCCGGGGCAGTCCCCCTTGCCAGAAATCCCATCAGCATCATCCGCAACAGTTGGGGAACAGGATGGCAGGTTCCCAGTCCTTGGTTTTGTGCCAAGGGCAGAAGCAGGGTACGTGCGTGGCACCTGCTCTGGCAGCGATGCCAGATGAATGCTGACAAATGGGCTCTGGGCATCTTGGAGTCCTGGCTGTTGGGCATTTTTTGGAGCGGCACGCCCGTGGCAGGAGAAGCTGCACAACGGGAGTTGGCTGCTAGTCAGGTGCTGCCAGTTGCCCAGGGAGAGCTGCCTCTGAAGGCCCTGGGGGGATTCAGCTCTAAAATTAAGGTTTTCTTTTTCATGCAGTGTCCTGTGCTCCTCCTGGATCCTTGGCCATTCCTATTTGCTGAGTAGCAGATCAAAGCAGGAGGCCAGGAACTGTCAAATCCTAAAATATTCTGGGAAATCTCCACCTCTTTTGGGTGCCCTGTCTGCCTCAGAGACAACCTCACGGCTTACAGAATCATAAAGTATTGAGAGTGGGAAGGGGCCCCAAGGGCCAGCTAGTCCAGCCCCCTTCTGCCATGCAGGAATGCACAAGTACAACACTCCTGAAAGATGCTCATCTGACCTCTGTTTAAGGACCTCCAAAGAAGGGGGTCCACCGTGCTCCAAGACAACCCGGTCCACTGTTGAATTGTTCTTACAGTAAGAAAAGTTCTTCCTAATGTTTAGGTGGCATCTCTTTTCCTGTCGTTTGAATTCGTTGTGCCTTTGTGCCCATAATCTCCACCACATGCATTTTTCCTACATTGCTGTGGCTGTGAAAGCCTCCTGGTTTCTTCCTTGGCTCCCCCTCCACCCCCACTTTGCAGCCCGGGGAGGGAGTTCATTCTCATGGCAAGGTTCCTACACTGCCTTGTGTTTCTCACCAAGAGGTTGCCCCCAAGGGTCTCCCCCATTTCTCTGGTCCCCATTTCAGTATGCTGGAGCAGCAAACCCCACTGTCCATTGCCTTGGAAGAAAGTGGCTTTCTCCAGGAACATTTTGCATTCTTTTGCCAAGTGAGTTTACTGAGCCCCCAAAACATCCAATCTGGTTCAATATCAGGAGTTAAGCAGGATCAGGCCTGGTTAGTACTTGGATGGGAGAATGCCAGGGATCTTCTGATGTGTACTTGGATGAGAGTCCACCAACAGATATCAAGTGCTATGGGCTATATTTAGGATATATATAGGAAAACCCTATGAAAGTGATGGGTTTACCATTAGGCAACAGGCAACTTGAAGGCACGACACACACACACACACACACACACACACGCCCAGATGGGGATAGGAAGGAATTCTTCCTGAATTCCTGGAGAACTCTCAGGAGACCCAGTCAGCTTGGTCAACAGTCAAGAAGTCTAAAACATCTGGAGAGCCAAAATTTGGGAACCACTGACATGTGTAAATCTCCCTGGCTCAATGGGTCCACTGTAGCCAGGACTTAACAACAGATTATTTTTTTTTAAATTTGCTGTTGAGCTCCATAGTTTTCATTGTGGGTTTTCTGCCATGAAACCAAAAGGCAGGGTTATCTGTTTAGTAAGTCAGAAAAACAAGGGAGTGCTTTGGCTAGCTGAAATCTCAGAATCAGACTCAAAGACCGGTAGGAAGGGCTTGAACCGTGGAAAGGAAACCCTCTGCAGGCTGTGTCAGGGCATGGCATGCAAGGGTCAGGAAGAATTGCTTCCTGGGGCGGCATTGTAGTTCGGTCTTTCATTCTGGGGCATTTCTGGTTAAAAAGGATGGGGCGGCAGGTGACAGGAAAACCTTTTTCCACCAGATACCCTGCAGAGCGGCTGCCAGCCCAGAGCAGACGGTACTCTGCTGGAGGGATGCTGAATCTAATCTGGTTGATGTAAGGCACCCTCCACTGTGCAGGCACACAGACACACACACACAGGGCTTGCTTGCAGCGTGGCCCAAAGTGCAGCGTTGCATTAAAGGAGGCCGCCAGTCTGTCTCTGATCATGCCAGGCCATCATGTAGATTCAGCAAAACCAGCAAGGTGACCCCACTGTTCACCTCTTTCTGGCAGCACTTCTTGCCCGCTGATGCGCGTTGAAAGTTTCGTCTGTCGGATTTCTGCCTGCTGGGCAGCCATTCAAGGGCTGGGGTGGAGGAGCTGCCCGAGAGACAAACAACAACAGCAGCAGCAGCAGCAACCAGTTTGGTTGGTAAAGCATCGCCTCTTCCCTTTCTAGGGCTGCCAACACAGGAAAGGGACGGGAGGGGTTGGGAGGGGTGACACCCTCTGGCGCCCCGGGTGTGTCTTGCAGCATCAGCAGGTGTTCTCTGGCAGGGGACCCAAACAGGAAGTCCCGCCCCCTTCTCCGTTGGCGCCTCTCCTGGAGCAGCGAGTACGTGAGCAGGGGAACGTGGAGAGGTGGAGGATAATGGCGATGCCTTCGTTGCAAGGGGGAGCTTTGCTTTGCCATTCTTCTTTTACGAGGTGAGTTCCTCCTCTTGAGTTGCGAAATGCTGTCTCTCTGTCGCACGCGTCCAAGCCTAAAGGCATCTTCATTTTACAAAAACAGCACTCTCCTTGACACACACACACACACACACAGAGGAGATGAATGCCAATCCCACACAGAACTGAGAGCTTTTGAATAAAGGCGCCGGTTAGTTTATTCCTTGCCCAGAAATCCAGCAAGGAAGGCACTCTGGGTGTGCTCAGGTGATGCTTTCCAATGGCTGAACTTTGCCTGACACTGGAAAGAGGTTTTAGGGCAGTGGTTCTCAACCTATGGGTCCCCAGATGTTTTGGACTTCAGCTCCCAGAAGCCCTGAGCATTGACCATAGTGGCTGGGGCTTCTGGGAGCTGAAGTCCACAAACATCTGGGGATCCATAGGTTGAGAACCACTGTTTTAGGGTCTGACTAGAATCCGGCCTCAGGGGCAAGATGAGGAGGGAGGGAGGGAGGGAGGGATGTCTCTGGTAGCACAGAGATGCTTCTGCTTCCTGGTTGTGTTATTGTTGTGCGCCTTCAAGTTGTTTCCCATTTAAAGTGTCTTTAAGGTGGAACTATCACAGAGTTTTCTTGGCCAGGTTTGTTCGTGGAGGAGGGGGGTTGGCTAGCTGAAATCTGAGGCTGAGAGAGTGTGACTTGCCCGAGATCATCCCGTGGGTTCCCCTGGCTGGGCATGGATTCAAACCCTGTTCTCTAGAGTCCATTCCAGGGCTGGAACCACACTGGCTCTCAGCTGCTGCTTGTAGGCAGTTCTGTCATTCCGCCTTTCAAAAGGTCATGTTTGTCCTTTTTCTGTTTCTCTGTTTGACGAGAGCCACACAGGACCTGTGGCATCTCGGGGTTTGTTCTGACTGGAGAGCATTGCATGCCATTGAGTTGTCTTGGAGAGAGGAGGCAAAGGCAGGCAGGCAGGCTGCGATCTTTGCTTCGGTCTGAGCCATGCCGGGTCAATTTGGGCCAGTCTTCAGGGAGCTCTGGAAGGGGTATCTAATCCAATAAGCAAAAAACCATGCGCTCTGGCCATGCTGAGAAGGCCTGCCAGAACAAAGAGCCCTGCCTTGTTCAGAAAGGCACTCCCTGTGTATGGTGTGTGTGTGTGTGTGTGTGTGTGTGTTTTGCTGCGCCTGTCACAATACAAAGGTTGAGGGCGGCCTGTGGTTTTCCTGGAAGTGCATCTGTTTGCATGTCGGTTGTGGGCAGTTTAATGAAGAGGCTGCATCTGTTGGGCCAAAACAAAGAGCCGGAGAAGGGAATGAAGTTAAACTCTCTGGGGAGGAGTAGAGAAGTTGTTCCTGTGTACCTTCAAGTCCTTTCTGACTTATCTCAATTTTCTGAGGGCTGAGATTGTGTGACGTGCCCAAGATCACCCAGTGGGTCACTGTGGCGCTGCGGGGAATTGAACCCTGCTCTCCACAGTCATAGAGCAATGCTCCAACCACTATGCCGCGCTGCCTCAAAAAGGCAGACTGGGCCACTGGACCTCATGTTAGCTGAAAAGTCCCATCCAGTTCTGTTGTCGTTGTTGCATGCGGGGCGTGTGCCGAGAAGAAGAATGGGGGGCGTTTCTGGCTTGTTGAGGTCACATTTTATTTATTTATGATATTTACATACTGTCTCCCAGCCGACAAGGGCTCTTGAAGGCGATGGATACATAAAAGCAATTAAAGCCATACAAACATTTTTAAAGATTATTTATTTATTTGTTTTAAAACAAATTCGCAGCTAGGATCACAGTTACACTATTACAGAAATATACGTTTGGCACTAAAATTAAGACACATTAGTAACACACTGAACTAAAACACTGAACACTAACTAAAACTATAAACAGGAACTTACTGAAACACAAAAGGGCTTTGACCCTCTGCAAACCAAACAGCAATGAAATATTTAGATATAGATATATATTATTCTACCATTCGAGGTCCAACTAGGTCAGTGGTTCTCAACCTGTGGGTCCCCAGATGTTTGTGGACTTCAGCTCCCAGAAGCCCTGAGCATTGACCATAGTGGCTAGGGCTTCTGGGAGCTGAAGTCCACAAACATCTGGGGACCCACAGGTTGAGAACCACTGATCCTGCTAGAATTACTAGTGATCATAGCCACAAGCTATGGCATGGTTAGATTTCTTATTGCTGAGAAAGTCCATAAAAGATAAAAATGTTTCAAAAATGCATTAAAATGTTCTCTAAAAACTTTTAAAAGCAGTCTAAAAATAGTCCTAAAAGACAATTTTAAAACAGAGGAATTTCAGATGTTAAAACAGACCAGTTTCAGACATCAAAGGCCATACTGAACAGTACTGTTTTGGCTGCTGGTGGGCGTTCAAAAGAGATGGAGCCAGCCAAACTTCCTTGGGTAGGGAGTTCCCCAGATGAGGTGCTGTCACGAAGAAGGCCCTGTTTCTCTGTAAGCAGAGAATACCGTCTGCTTTCACAATTGCCACAACAATGCAACCTTACAAGGAGAACGTTTGTTGTTGGTGTTTCGCGTTTCACAGATCCTCGGGTTTCTCCCCAACCTCATGTCTTATTCATTCTCTAACTGTGTTGTTTAGGAGTTGCAAGGTTGGAGAGAGACTGAGGATCTGAGAGACAAACAAGCAGGAGTACCACAGCCACCGCCTCGAAAGTGAAAGTGAGCAGCTGGTGGCAAAAAGCATTGATTTTTTGCAGGTTTTCAGATTTTGGGGCAAGGGATATTTAACCTGTACTGTATATGAAAAGGGAGTCCTGCCCAAACAGTTAATCTCAGGATGAGGTTAATTCCTTTAAAACGCTCCAACTAGCAGCACTGGTTTCCTCTGAAATGCTCAAAATTTGGATTTTCCAGGGTCAACTTAAAAGTAAACTCCTGTTCTTCCAACACTGCGGTGTTAGGCCATTTCTGCATTACACTGTTATAGTGTTATTGTTCCACTTTCAACATCCTACGGAATCCTGGGGTTTGCAGTTTAGGGAGGGGCTTCAAAGGCCATCCTCAAAGGCTCCTCTCTAAACTGCAAGCCCCAGGATTCCATAGGAGGTTGAAAGTGGAATAATAGCATTATAACAATCTAGCATGGAAATGGCCTTAGAAACCCTTCCAGTGATAAACCAGATGTAAGTGTAGCCCATACTGGAACTTGGACTCTGGGTCAGCTCTGTGAAGCCGTGCAAGGAATGCAGTGCCTCTGAGGATGTGCAGAGCACTTTCCCCTTCCCATTAACTCACTGCAGCTCCCTCCCTTTGCCCAGGATGATGGAGGAGAACTTAGACGTGAGGGAGCAGTTGCTTCCAAATAGACTTCTTACCGTCTCTTCTCTTTTGATGAATTATCCATTGCCTGGGCTTCTGGCTCTCAAACTGCATTTCTGTATAAAAACCTTCTATCGCTCTCTTTCTCCTTCTCTTTAAAAGGCCTTGCCTGACTCCCAGTTCCCCAGTCTAAGCTGATCTCCATGCATTCTTCCTGGGTGGCTTAATTGAATGGGCATGATTCGATTAGCCTGCAGAGCACTCTCACCACACAGCCTTTTTGGAAGTGGGTGTCTCTCTGGCAGATTAATTGGATTCTGTTCCTTGGAAGGCAAGAAGGGCTGAGCGTGCGTATGCCGGATCGGGGGGAGGGAGGGAGGGAGGGAGAGCCTTGGAGCCGGGAGCAGTTAAGTGCTGTTCCTATCTGAGATAACATTGCAGGGAAAAGAGCTTCTGTTATTGAGTGGGGAGGAGACTGGGCCAGCAGCAGAAAGAAGATGGAGGGATGAGTAGACCCATGTTCCTAGAGGACGAAAGGCGTCTGGCAAACCTGACTGACCCGGGAAGGGTGTCCAACGGGGAACAGTTCATGTACAGCTCCCAAAAAACAAGAATGAGCAAAACTAGGTAAGGCAATGCCTTCTAAACAGACTCAAGTTCTAGTGAGGAAAGCAGGCAGGTTTCAGAGTCACACTGAGATCTTTATTACAGGTTCTGCATCTGCCTACAGGAGATGAGGGGACAGAGGTGGACATTCCTCTGGAGCATGCTAAGTCTAAGTTGCTGAGGTCTTGCCTACCAGACTTAGGGCCCGGTCACACTGCACAGATGTAGTGCTATGGTTCCACTTTAACTACCACTTGACCATGGGAACCCATTGAGTGACCTTGGGCAAGTCACACTCTCTCCGCCTCAGAGGAAGGTACAGAGAAACCCTCCTCTGAACAAACCTTGCCAAGAAAACCCCATGATAGGGTTCACCTTAGGGTTGCGATAAGTTGGAGATGACTTAAAGGCACACAACAAAAATATACAGCATTGGGTAATAATGTGGAATAAAAGGATGCCTCACCTGGAACAATTGTGTAGGGGGGAAGGTATCATGTAGTATCATGTATTTTTTAAAAAAATGAAACAGTGGGCAAAATACATTTGGGAATTGTGGGTAGGAGCTGTAAGAGTTTGCATTACTTGCCGTGTTGCTTAGGCCCCATCTACCCCAAAGCTTGTGTATATTAGGATATTTCCAGTGTATTCCACCTTCTAAATTCCTTGTTTCTGCATTCCCAGCTGCCTGAGTTCCCTCTCTTCCGTGGCCTCTTTTAGACGTGTTCTCTCTTGCACATCACAGCAGCGCTCAAAGTGCCAGAACAGTTTCTGCACCTGGGGAACTTCTAAGAGGGAGAGAGATAAGGCTTATCTGATGGAAGGGCTTGTTCTGGATCCTTTGTGATATCTCTGGAGGGAGAGGAAGGTTCCTGCTGGATATCAGAAAGGGAAAAGCAGCAGCTCTTCCTGGTTGGCGTGAGCAAGTGACTTGTTACCTTACCTTGTGTGAGGTATCTGCTTGCAGCCCGGAATGCGGCTGCAACGTGATCCCAGTAGATGAAGCCCCTTGTTGCCTGAGGAGTGGTTTTGGCAAAAAGGATGAGCTGTGCCTGGGTGAGATGCTAAGCAGCCGACCTGGCCTCTGGCACCCTTACAACAAGATTTGGAGGAACGTAGCATAAATGCAGCTCAGTGTAGTGCTGGTAGCGTACATCTTAAACCTGCTTTGAGTGGATGGACGCTCTTGCCTAAGGCAAAGGACTCCATGTTGTGATGGCAAGGGAACTGTTCCAAAGTCCTTGCGTGACTTGGAGTAGGGGGTGGGGATTGCACAGCCTGCCAGTCCGTTCCAGGCTTTGGTAGGAAAGGATTCCAAAGTTAATGAAACCCTGATGTTACCTGATCAGGCCTGAGGGTTCCCAAGAGAAGTTGGAAGTCTTAAAATCCTGCCAGTGGGTCCAAATTAAGCCTTTTTGGAAAATTATATTTCACTGGGGGAGGGGAAGAGGGTGAGCATTACTTTGTGGGATATATTTTGTACCCTACTGATATTCCCCAGGAGGATCTAGGGTGGGTCGTGGTGGCCTTAAGGAGTGGACAGTTCCACCCTTAGGGGCTTGCCTACACCTAACATTTTTTAAAAAGTTCAACAACCCATGTGGCTGTTGCAGTTGGTGCTTGACCAGGTGACCTTTTAAAACATAGCATTGTTGATGGTTTGAGGGTTTTGGTTTTTTTTTTTGCAAAAGAATTCATTCTGCTCTTATTTAAGCTACAGTTCCCACAATGGATGCTGTGTACCGATCCCTGCCTAATAAACCACTTGGGACTGGTTTTCAGGTTTGGAGTGGAAATTAACTCCAGAAAGAGGTTGCAGGTTCCGCTCTCTGGCGGAGCATCCTCTCTGGAGGTTTTGTTCTGCCTCCAGCTTGTGGCACAGTCCATTTGCATCCCTGCTCTTTAGGGGGAGAATACTTTGGAGACGCAGCCACTTGGCATCCCGTTGAGGTGAAATGTCAGCAGCCAGGAAAAGAATGGACATATTGTGAGGGGTCTTGGGCTGTGCTGATCAGCTGGGCATCATGCGCCGTTCTCGGCATGAGCCGCACGAGCATGTGAGCATGGGGAAATGATTCCCCATCCCTGGAGGGGCACATGTATTCCCAGGGGAAATGGCAGACCTGTGTCTTTGCAGGGATAGGAGAGACCCCTGGTGCCCGTAGCACAGGGGCGTCCTGTATTTGTTCACAAACATTTCTTTCTCCAGTAATGAAAAATTACTGAGAAGGGGTGATTAGGGGATTCAGACCTGCAGTTGAATTGGGGGGGTCCTGCTGAGCTCTGCTTTCCAAGGTATAATTATCCCAAAGAGGGTTGTCAATGGGGGGAAGAGGGGGGCAGGATTTGGCGCTTGAACAGGGACCCGCAGAAAATTCATCGGAGCTATTAACTGGTAATTACAGAGCACCAAAGTAGCAGGCCCAGAACCGGGTGTCTGCAAAGAGCTGGAGATGAAAGGCAGCGGTAATTACGGAATCCGCAGGAGGCAGGCAGAGCGCAGATAAGTAATGCTTCTTGAGCCGTTTATTGGGCGGGGGAAGGATGCAGGAGGAGGGACACAGATGCCATATTTCAGGAAATAGAAGCAGCTTGCTTTTTACATGCATTGTCAGCATCAAAGCAAGGTATCCAGGGCGGAGTAGATGGACCAGACCTATCTGAAAGATGGAGGCAGGAGGCAAACTAAAGCTCACTTTGCAGCCAACAGCCATGCAACAAAAGAACCTATGGGTCCAACATGGGAGAATCAGTGTGCCCCTGAGTGCTGCCCTCCTTGCGCCTGCGGGGCATTTTATGTTCACAGGCTGTCACTTTGGCACCAAGGTGGAAATGCAGGGTGTGTTTGCAGCTGCAGGAAGGAACCTGTGCCGGCATCACCTTTTGACCCAACCGGATGGCTCAGCTCACCCACTTTAGGGTTAGAACAGACTCTGCAGAGCTTTCAGAAAGAAGCATCCGATTCTTCTTCTTCCGGATGGCTCCTTGCCTTCCTTGTCCAGCAACAGGGCGAGAGCGCCCGCTTCTCCCCACCGCCAGCTTTCCGCTCCCCCTCTCCGCTCTCCCTCCCCTTCCTCCCCCTCCTCTGCGTGCAGCTTTTATTCCCAGCTGTTATTGGAATTAATTTACATGCGCTGATCATGCAGACGAGAGCCCAGTCAATAGGCAAGAGTGCCCAACTTAATAAATGCTTGTATAATGAGGGCAGAAGGGAAAGGGCCGAGGCCAAGACCGGGGCCTGATGGGGTTGCAGCGGGTGGGGGGAGGAGGGTGGTGACTGGCAGTACAGTTTAATCAGCGCCTGAGCCACAAAGCCGCCACTTTCGTTCCCGTTGGCAAGTCTGCTCAGCCGGTGGTCTCTCAACCATCTCCTTCCCAAGGCACGGTGCCTGTTTCTACCCGGCAGAGCCTGAACCTCCGTTGCCTTGCTCCATCTGGCATCCCGCTGCGATGCTCTCTTTAGCTCTGGCCGTTTATCACCTGTGCCTCCTGGTAAAGAACAGCCCTGGTGGTTTAAACAGCAGAGAATGTGCTAGCAAAAAGCTTTTGTCCACTCTTGTGTGTGGACATCAGATGAATCCTGATCTCTAGGAATCCGGTGTTTCTGCCGAGAAAGATTGGAACAGGTGACCTCCCTCTCCGAACGCGAGGAAAGCGCTTCTGCTTAGCTTTGCTCATTTGGCACAATTTCTTCCACTCTTCTTGTTGTTGGGCAGGGAGGAAGGCTGTGCTGAGTCCCAAATCCCCACCCCCTAGATGAAGGAAATCCTGCTCAGGCATCTTCTCTGACTTCTGAGACTTTCTCCAGCCTTCCACTCTCAAACCAGTCCTGAGAGCCTTAAGGCCTAGAAACTTGAGTTTTAGAAAATAGAAACATGGCAACTGCGATTCTTGGATTTCGAAATCCTGTGCCTCACGTCAATGTTGTGCTTGGGTATTGCAGTTGCAGCTTCACTAAAGCCCTGAGTAGCTGGATGAAAGAGAAGTGGGTCCTAGAAGTGGCTTATCTTTTTGTAAGGATCTGCTGGCTTTGTGTAATGAATGATTCAGAGCACTTTCTGTCGGTGGCCCCAAATGGCACTGAACAATGTTTGCTCCCTCGTATTCAGGTTTGCGGGTGATGCTTTGAGCAGAGCACCCTCAGTAGGCCCCCTTAATCTATCTGGAAGAGGTTAGACATTCAAACTGAGAAGTCTCTTTGAGAAGTCACCTGGTGAGTCTCCGTCATTCCCTCATGTTCCCTACAGGAAGAAAGCAAGAGCCGAAGAACCAAGGAAAGCCTGCGTTCTGCTTTCCAACCAATTCTGCTTACTGGTGGTGCTCTGGTCCCTGACTCATCAGATAAGCGGAGGATGCCTGCAAAAGAGGAATTGTGTTTCTCAAGCAGGTGCAGCTGAGACATATCGGACCACAACTCTCAGACACCCCCCACTCAGCACATTTAGCCAGGGCTTCTGGGAATTGTAGTCTACAACATCTGAGTGGCAACTCCTTGGGGAAGACAGGTCTCATGCCTCTTTTCCTTTGGGACATCAGGCCCTGTGAGATTTCAGAAGCAATGAGAGACTCCCCAGGCCTGCCATCTCCCTGCTCTGGTTGCCCTTCTGTTTCATGCCCGTGCCAGGGGACCCCCTCCCCCCTTCTCTCTGCAACACAGGCTGACGAGCGATGCTAATTTCAGAAGAGCTAATGAAGCTGCTCATTTGAAATTCTATTTTAAGTGACCCAACATCAGCGATGCCACTTTCAAAGGCAGGAGCTGGCAATGCTGACGTTGGGAGGGGGAACCGGATGGAAAAAAGGTAAGGGGATTGGTTGCTTGCCAAATAGTGCCAAGCTGGGGCGAGGTGAGGAGGAGGGGAGTGTAATCAAGGAAGAGAGACTGGCACTCTCTGTCTAGGAAATTCCAAGCATTCAACTCCCCTGGGAACCTCAAAAACTGCCTGTTGGGGATACTGATTTGGGAACAGGCATTGAAATTGGATGGGAGACCACCACTGAGTACCAGGCACTGTAGGCTACACTTCAGGGGAAGGAACTGGCAAAACCATCTCTGCGGATTCTGTGCCTAAGAAAACCCTATGAAATCCATAGGATTGCCGTAAGTCAGCTGCAACTTGAAGTCACACACGCACACCCTTTCTCAGGGAGAAGAGGGGAGAGAGAGAGAAGAAATGTGTTGCTAGACCTGAAATGGCAGGTTCAGTGCTATGGACAGTTGCTGCTTGGTTGGACCCGAGGGTTGCCTTCGTGCAAGATGGTAGGAGGTCTCCGTATTTAAAATCTTGATAGAACTGAGGTCCATTGACAACGCAGCCAGGGCAACAGACCAAGGAACCATGATTTTGGAGCAGGCGGCCTTAAACCCATACCGCGAGGCACCTGCTGTTTGGGGGTTCTGCTTCCCACGTAACCACTTTGGTGTGCCCTCGCTAGGTGGCCTTGCGTCTGGGCGTGTTTTTCTCCGGGGTCTGTGGTGGAGCTGCCTGGGCTGACTGACAGTGTGCTTTGAACCCGTTGAGCTCTGGAGGAGTTTAGCCCTCGAGCCAGCCTCTGTTCAGTCCAAGTTCTCTTCTTCTGCCGTCTACAAACAGATGGAAAAACCACAAGTTACCCTCAGGCCTGGGCTGTGTCAAGACTTTGATTTCCTTAACGCACTTGTTTTGCAGGAGGCCGCTGATGCTTGTAGTGTTGTGGTGTTCGAATTGGATTGGAGGGGGTGTTTATGTGTGTGTACATGGGTGTGCACGAGCATGTATGTCCCTCCCTCCCTGTTTCTTTGGAGATGAATCTTCTGAAAAGGTTCAGGGCCATGTGTGCAAAGCAGATTGTTCCTGGCAACTTGTGACTCCCACCGGAAGGCAAAAAAGATACTCTCTTGCCTCAGGCTGAGATCCTGCAAGCAGCTCTTTTTAAAGTTTCCTCTTAGGTTGCTTTTTCTTCCTGGGTTCTGTCTCTAATCTGACTGGAAGGGGTGGGAGTGGGTAGTTCTTTGTGTCTGTGCGGGAGCCAAGCTCACCAGCCAAAGATAGGCTCCGAAAGGAAGATACCCTAAGCTTCCATCTTGTCGAAAGTCTTGTTCTCTCTCTGTCTCTGTTTCTGTCTGTCGCTGTCTCTCTCTCTCTCCAAGCAAACATGGCCATTGAGATTTTGCTTGTTGCTTCAGTCCTGCCCGAGGTATACATACAGTAGTTCCCCCTACCTCCTTTAAAATGGTGGAGGGTCTGGAAGCCATGCCCTGTGAGGAGCGGCTTAGGGAGCTGGGGATGTTTAGTCTGCAGAAGAGAAGGTTAAGAGGACATGAGAGCTGTGGTTAAATATTTGAAGGAATGTCATGTCAAGGAGGGGATGGGCTTGTTTTCCACTGCTCCAGAGACCAGGACAAGGAGCAGTGGATTCAAAGTACAGAAAAGGAGATTCCACCTGAGCCTCAGGAAGAACTTCCTGATAGAGCTGGAATATGCTACCTCAGAGTGTGGTGGAGTCTCCTTCTTTGGAGGTTTTTAAGCAGAGGCCGGATGGCCATCTGTCAGGAGTATTTTGATGTTTTGATGTGGGTTCCTGCACTACAGGGGGTTGGACTGGATGGCCTCTGTGGTCTCTTCCAACTATGTGATTCTATGATCTGCAGTTTTGCTTTCTGCTGTTTCAGTTACCTATGGTCAAGCAGGGTCCAAAAAATATTGAATGGAAAATTCCAGAAATAAACAATTCCTAAGTTTTAATTGCACCCTGTCCTGAGTAGTGTGATCAAATCGTGTGTCCCACTCTGTCCCACCCAGGCAATGAACCATCCCTTTGTCCAGCATATTCATGCTGTATAGGCTGCTCGCTGGTTAGTCACATAGTAGCCGTCTCGGCTAATGGATCAACTGCTACAGTATTGTAGTGTTTGTGTTCAAGTAGCCTTTATTTTACTTAATAATAGCTCCAATGCACAAGAACTTTATCATAGATATGTGTGCATAGAGGGAAAATGTAGTAGTATATATAGGGTTTGGTACTTTGCATGGTTTCAGGCATCCACTGGGGGTCTTGGAACATATCCTCCGTAAATAAGGTGGGGACTGCTGTGTCTTGGATGGACGTTTCCCCTCAGCCTCTCCAGTTGGAATGTGAGTTGAGTCACTAACTGTAGATGAATGCAGGGCCCGTATGCAGCCTGAGGACTTCACTTTGGACACCCCTACGGGTGGATTATGACCTTTCCTGGGCTCTATAAACAGAGGGGTTGAGCAGATCTAAGGCTTGAATCCCAAAGTATGTGTTTAGGGCAGGGGCGGGAACCATTAGTCCTCCGGATATTTTGGACTTCAGTTCCCAGCAGCACTAGCCGGCATGGTCTGTGGCCAGGGACTGTGGAAGATAATGGTCTAAAATCCTTGGAGAGCTGACATTTCCCCACCCTTTAGGTTTAGGGTGTGCTCTTCAAGCCATTTCTCGCTTTCCTCCCTGCCTTCCACTACCATAGGGCAAGCAGGAAAGGTAGAAGTGGTAAACCTTACCCGAACCATCTGCCTTCTCTCCTCCCCTAGCCATCCCTCTTCATGTTTTATATCACTGGTAAATTAGCATATTTTTCCTTTACAGGGTAGGGAAAACTATGGTATCTTAGATGCTGTAGGAATGTGAACTTGGTGGCCGGGCAAATTAAGTCTGTTGGCTCTTCTGTCTGTGTCCCAACCCCATACGGCCACACGTTCTCTGCACACTTGGCTTCTGTCTTTACCTAACCAGGATTATGAAGCCGTCCCGCTCTGCTTTTTGGAAGCCACATTTCCCCAGCTGCAAGACTTTGGCCATTTCCACACTAGGCTATTATAGTGCTATTATTCCACTTTCAACATCCTACGGAATCTTGGGGTTTGCAGTTTAGGGAGTGGCCTTTGAGCACTATAACACTCTAGTGCGGAAATGGCCTTTGGCCTTGCTGAAGGGTCGAAGGCCCTGGTAGGGAGACGCCAGAAAGTCTGGGCAATCCAAATCCCCATCTGCACCGCCCCCTCCATCCTTGCGTGTATCTTCAGTGCCAGGTTTGACTCTCTGGGATGGTTCATCTGACTCCTTCTGTCCCCGTGACGTGGATTCTTCTTTTCATTGTTTCAGGCATGAGCCATGAGCCAAAGTCACCTTCTCTAGGAATGCTTTCAACAGCGACCCGGACCACCGCCACCGTCAGCCCCTTGACCCCTTCTCCTCTCAATGGCTCCCTGGTGCCCAGCGGCAGTCCGGCAGCCAACAGCACTTTGTCAGTCCAGTCCGCACCCTCCTCCAGCTTTGCTGCCGCCCTGCGCAAGCTTGCCAAACAGGCCGAGGAACCCAGAGGTAAGAGCGAGGGACGGTGCGGCCCCGAGACTCGGAAGGAGAGGGTGGGGAGGCAGGAAGGAAGCGACGAGGAAGGGCACCTTTGGCCGAGAGAGGTCAGTGGCACCTCAGGGGATTGCGCCCCGATGCACGTCTGTTTGCTGGCCCTTCCTCACTCTTATACGTCCTCAGCTTTCACCATTTGAAAATGGAGATTATCATCACCTTTAAGAATGAGTAGGAAAATATGCAGTGAAAATATTAGAACTTATATTACAGATGTGTCTACAGTTGGGAACGGGAAGGAACGTGGAGGTTTGCATTTCTTTTGTTTTATTTGTGTATGTGTGTATGTGTATACAGATAGGTAGATAGATAGCTAGATAAGGAGAAACAAGACAGAATACAACAATCACTGTGAGTAAATATGACAAAACAAATCAAAACATATACTTACACTCAATATACAAATATTATGCACAACGTATATCCACAATATGGACAGAATTACACTTATATGGATTCCCCCCACTGAAGAAGCACCAGTTTGTTGTCTACACTGACACCACTGTGGATGGTCAGACAGGCTCAGGGAGTTAAAATGGCCCCCACCCCATGTGCAATTGCCTACCCTGGTCTAGAGCCAGAGCAAACCAGACACGTAAGTGGTGTTTCTCACCTCCTCTTGGTTTTCATGCCCTCGTTCTCAGTGCCCCCTCATCCCACCCTCCTCCCTTCATCAATCCAAGGAGCAGTGGGTTTTCCGTCTGGTGTTTTGTGGATCATGAGATGTGGAGGAATTGAACTGGGAGCTGAACCTACTTCCTGTGGAATCTTCTGTTTTAAAATTCATATTTTATTAGTTTTAATACAGACAAACTGATTCACGATAGGCTAATCAACATACAGAAGAAAAAAGGAGGAGAGGAGAAGAAAGACCCTAGGGTGATCCTATCACGGGCTTTTCTGGGGCTGAGAGTGTGCGACACACCCAAGGTCATCCATGGCGGAGTGAGGAATTAAACCATGATCTCTAGGATTGTAGTCCGATGCTCAAACCACTACACTATGCTGTCTCATGTTCTTGTTGCGTGCCTTCAATTCACTTCTGACTTGCGGAGACCCTAAGGCGAATGTATTGTTGGGTTTTCTGGGGCTGAGAGTGTGTGACACACCCAAGGTCGCCCAGTGGGTTTCCGTGGCCAAGCAGGGAATCAAACTCTGGTCTCCAGGCTCCGAGTCCAAGGCCGAAATCCCTCTATCGTCGTATATGAATAACTAAAGCTAAAACTAAGCTCAACTAAACTAAAACAATAACACATGACTAAAACACCAGTCTATTACAATAAGGACAACCTAATTAATCACTAACGGAGGCACAAAGAACTCTGACTCCCCACCCAACACAACCTGTAATGAAAACAACAAACCGATTAATAGAAAGTGGATTATTCCACCATTCCACCTCTCGCTTGCTAGAATTGCCAGTAACCATAAGCACAGATTACTACATCGTTAGGTGTCTCAGAAAAAATAATCCATAAATGGTTTATTTTGGAAGGAATGGTCCCCATTCAGCACTGGGTGGGAGGGTGGGGAAGTCACCAAAGGCATTACTTTCTTGCGGCGGAGACCCAAGCTTTGGGCAAAGGGCTGCTCTGGCGGTAAGCCTCTTGGGCAACGGCGTGAGCGACTGGGTAGCCTTCCTCTGTCCGCACAGAGCCCCCTCCCTGACACCTCCATCCCCCTTCCCGCAAAAGCACTTGCTTGATTTTTAGCCGCCGGATTTTGTTCTCTTCCCCCTGCCGCTTGACGGGCTAATGTCTTTCCTCAGCTTTGTGTCTCGAGGGGGCAGTTTAAAAATTCAATTCAGACGGAGTAATCCAAATGCCATATCATTTGCCGTACCCCGAGAGAAAGTCTGGAGAGGGAGTGAAGCGCAGGAAAGAATCTGTCCTTTCCCCCGCAAATAGGCCTCATTGCTGCTGCTGCCATGCTTCATTGAAATTTTATTTTTCCTAAGGCTCCTAAATGTGTTCTTTCACCATCCGAAGCTCCCCCGCTAAATAACAAAGTCAGCGGCTGCTGGGTGCCAGTATGGTGAAATGCACATCTGAATATTTTTCTCTTTAATGGGCTATTTAACGGGAGCCCGGCTGAAGGCGGGCGCCTTGAAGCCAGCAGGAGGAGGTGGAGGTAGGAATTAGTGGAGTAGCAGAGGGAGGCCTGGTTGGACCAGAGGGGAGGGAGGACGGAGATTTGCAAAGGGGGAGAAAGGATTGAAAGCCTGTCTGTTAGCACAGGCAGGAACAGCAAGGTGTACCAAGCCCTTGGCTTTCTTTCCTTTTCATTGAAAGGATTGCCTGTCTTCACCCCAGATAGCAAAGAGCTCCGCTTGCTTACCACTGAGATGAAAGCGCACACATGCGCCAACACAGAGGGACCCCATTATGGCAGAATGTGGGGCATTTCTCCATCCAGGCCAGTCTCATGCAGAAATCTTTTATCTCCTAGTAGCGGTATGTACACAGCGTTGCCCGGGATTTTATTTTCTCATAAGTAATACTTGTTAGAAAGATTTGAGATCCTTTGCCTCTGATTCCCCAAACTGTCTCGTCCAGTACCTGTAACTTTTCCCTGTATTCCCCAATCCAATCTGTATTCAGAGTTAACAACATACAGAGGTGGGGTTCCTGAGGGAATGCACTGCCCTCCTCCTTGCTGCTAGGCCTCGTCCCCATTGCAACCGACCTATTCAAGACAGGCAACAGTTGAATGAGGCCCAAGAGCTCTTTGGCTGAGAATTCTAAAGGCTCCTTCCTAAACTGCAAACCCCAGGATTCCATAGAATATTTTTAGGCAGCCAATCATATGAGGTCTTTGCCTGACACAGACGAACTCTGACTTTTATATATTAGATTTGAGGGTTTTTGTTGTTGTTGCTGCTGCTGGAAGTGGCAAGAATGGGAGCCCAAACTTTATAGAATCACGGAGCTGGAAGGGGCCCTGTCGGCCATCAGGTCCAAACATCTGCTCAGTGCAGGTCTCTGGCTAGAGCAGTGGTTCTCAACCTGTGGGTCCCCAGATGTTCGTGGACTTCAGTTCCCAGAAGCCCCAGCCACTATGGTCAATGCTCAGGGCTTCTGGGAGCTGAAGTCCATGAACATCTGGGGATCCACAGGTTGAGAACCACTGGGCTAGAGCATCCCTAGCGCAGAGCTGTCCAGCCTCTTTTTTAAAGACATCCAGAGAAGGAGACTCTCCCCCCGCCCATATTTCTAGGCAATGGGTTCCATTGCCAAACCACTCCCACTGTCGAGAAGTTCCTTCTGATGTTCCTTCTTCCTGCTTGCAGAGTTACGTGCCTTGCCACCAAGCTGTGCTCCTTTTCCCAAAGCCTGAACCGCCAGGGGGGCAAGCTTAAAATCGTTTGCACAGATTAATTATTCCTTCATGCTCTCTCATCTGCATTCATGGAAGCTAAGAAGATGTATCTAGTTTCCCCATTTCTTTGCTTAGAATGGAGCCAGTTGAAGTAAGCCAGAGAATAAGGACCTGTCCTTCAAACGATGTTTGCTATTCACCCCCTTGCTCTCTGTGTTAATTGGTCAGGAATAACCCAAGTCCTGTTTGAGGATATGGAAGGTTAGCTGCCTTTGTGCTCCTCGTGAAAGCTGTCTGGAGTCCCAGGGAAGTTACCTTTGACTTTGGATTTTTATCTTGGAGAGTTAGAAGGTTCCTCAAGGGCCTTGGCCTCTTGCATCTGTTGCCAGGTAGAAATTTCATCTGCTGGACCCACTTAAAGCTCCATTTGCTGGTAGTAGGCATCTCCTGGAAGGGAAGAAATAAGAAAGGGAATTTATTCCAAAAAAACCTGGCTCTGTAAGAACCACGGTTTGCCTCTGCAGTGCCAGCAGCTGCACGTTTGAGCCTTCCATCCTCATCTGATGTTACAGCTTGGGTGAACCAGTGTGGCCTGGAAGCAGATGGCTCCCAGTCTGTATCGTCGGTCCACTGTGGGGCAGCCATCTTCTGCATAGGATTTTGGAAACCGCTTTGGCGTCAGAGGGGGTCCCAGTCGCTTTTTGTTATTCCACCACGTCTGTTCCTCTTCAGAAAGCGCTTCCTTTAAACAGAGGTTTCGTTGTACGTGGCAATTATCTAAATTGGAGCAGAGGAGAGTGAGTCAATTAAGCCTGGCAACATGGCAGCGCAGGGGGCTTTCGTGCAGGTGAGCAAATCCACGCTCCCCAAGGCGGGCGAAGAGCTGTATTCACAGTTCAGGGAACGACCTGGAGGCTTTTTGGATCTGAATGCAGCCTTTGGAGGGGGGTGTCTGTGGACTGCCATCTAGGTAGATGGCAGATGCCACCCATTTTACACTGAAGAAGAGGAACAACCAAATGACAAGCAAGCAGAAATTTCCTAAAAGCCAGATCAGAAGCCTGCCAGGAAATTTCACCCTCTGCTTTGCAGATCGTCTTTCCTAACTTCAGCTCTGCTGGGTGGCTGTTTAAGCTTTCCAGAGGTTAAAAAAAAACGTGGAGAGCTAGTGAGGCATAGTGGTTTGAACGATGGACTATAACCCTGGAGACCAGAGTTCGATTCCTTGTTTGGCCATGAAAACCCACTGGATGACCTTGGGTGCATCACACACTCTCAGCCCCAGGAAACCCCATGATAGAGTCACCTTGGGCTCAGAAACAACTTGAAGGCACACAGCAACAAAGGAAACAAACTCTGTGCATGCTTTGATGGGTTATTATGGGTTTTGCTTGCTCCTGGTTGCAGAGGACATGGTGGTGGGTTGCAAAGAAAAGGCTGTAAATATGAAAAGCATTGTGAAGAGCTCCAGAAGAAGCAGGCCAGTCTAATCAGACACTAAAATACTCTGAGCAAAGAGGAAAGGTAGGCTTAAGAGAGGTAGAGGATATATTATTGTGGTGGAAATTGCCCATCCTTTCTGCGGAGAGCGTTAATCACCGCCGTACCCAATCTGGATAATGGGAACAGCCTCCCTCCCTTTTCCTTCCACCCAAAGGGGAAATCAATTTGTGAAACACTATAGATTAGAAGATGTCCCCCCCGTCCATCTCTTTTCCCGCTCCCCAGCCCATTTTCTCCACAATGTAGTTGTGTGTTATTTTTTTCTTTTTTCTTCTTCCATTTTTTTTGTCTTCGTCATTCTTCTTTCCTGCGGCTTGCTGCTTAGCCCATCAAAAGCAACATTAGTGGATTTTGACATTGATTTTCCTGATGCTTGAATCTCCTCTCCAGTTCCTCCACACAGTTGCAGTAATTTTCCCTTTGCAAGCTATATACAAATATCTGCCCCAGCAAAATTTGGTTGATAATGAAAAGCTGTGGTGGGTTTTTTCTTCTCCATTGATTTAGATTTAACTGCTGTATAATTTGATTGCCAAAAAGAAAAAAATCCTCTTTTCCGTCTTCCGAATTCTCCGCCTGTCTGGCTTCTGGAGATGGATTGGCTTGGAGATGCTTAATATGAGATTATGGATATTGGAAAGTGCTGAGCAAAAGGAATCAAGAAGGTGGCATAAAACAAGGGAGCATGGAGGCATTTGTGGCAGGGAGAGCAAAGTGCTTTTGACCAGTGTGGGGAGTTGCTTTGCGTACAAAGCACTGTTTAAAAATCCAATGGGAACTGAAGCATCTTGAAACTCAGCAAGAGGTGGTCCTCCTTGAATCTTTATTTGGAGAGAAAGTGGGCCCGGCTTACCTAATTATTTTGAATGACTGGCGTAGCTTATTTCCTTACATTTGTGTGTCAGAAGCTAAGCAGGGTCAGCCCTGGTTAATACTTGGTTGGGAGACTGCCAGCTAATACTAGGAGCTGTAGGCTATATTTCAAAAGAAGGGGCTGGCAAAAGTACCTCTGATGATTCTTTACCTAACAAAACCCCATGAAAAATTCATGGGGTGGCCATTAGTTGACAGGCAACTCAAAAGGCATATATACACAAAGAATCTGCTAGCCGGAAGTGACTGTGCTTTTCTGCCTAATAACCTGGACAATTTCTGCCAATCAGATTGGACAATGCTGGGATAACTAAGATCTGACTGAGTACAGGACTTAGAATTATAGAATCCTGGAGTTGGAAGGGACCCCAAAAGCCATCTGGTCCAACCCCATTCTGCCGTGCAAGAAGACACAGCCAAAGCACTCTAGAAGGATGCCCATTCAAGCTATGTTCTTCCTAATCTTTAGGTGGAATCTCTTTTCATGTAATTTGTATCCATAGGTTTGTGTTCTGATCTCTTGAGCAACAGAATACAAGCTCACTGTATCTTCTGCATCCCTTTAGATCAGTGGTTCTCAACCTGTGGGTCCCCAGATGTTTGTGGACTTCAGCTCCCAGAAGCCCCAGCCACTATGGTCAATGCTCAGGGCTTCTGGGAGCTGAAGTTCACAAACATCTGGGGACCCACAGGTTGAGAACCACTGCTTTAGATATTAAAAGGCAGCTATCGTGTCCCTACTTAGTCTTGTTTCTCCATGCTGAACAGTGACCACGGCTGACTTGCACAGCTTTCAAGCAGGTAATTAAGACAGTGAACTAGTTAAAAGATTTTCTACATCTCAGCTCAGTCATTAATCAAAATGGAGAGTATAATCAAGAAGCCAGAAGAAGACTAAGGCTTGGAAGGGCAACTGTGAAGGAACAAGATTAAGATCCTCAAGAGTGAAGATGCATTATGAAATAACAAAGTCAGGATCATCCTGGCCACAGTATTTCTGATTTCTGTGTAGGTGTGTGAAAGATGGACAGTGAGGAAAGATGACAGTAAGGAAATCTACTCATTTGGGGAAGGGAGAAGAAAACAGGGGTTACAGCCCACCAGAGCTAAGGGGAATAATTTGAGCCCAGGTTGCAGCCAAACGCCAAGGGAGATGTATAGTCAGCCCTCCACATTTGTGGATTTGACTTTCATGGATTTGATTATTTGTGAGTTTCTCCAACCCCTGCCCCCTCAACTTAAGTGCTTCTTTTCTCAGGGGAACTTTCCCTTTTGGCAGCTCTGATCAGGCATACGGCCCTTTAAAAACCCACCTCTGATCCTCTTTCTCTGCCACCAGTTGCTCCCTAGCCAGCTAAGGATGGACGGCAGCCCAATTTCTCAGCACCACAAACCCTCTCCCAATGCCCCCTATATACCTAATGAAGGAGATGGATGCAAGAAAGGAAGTCTAGGGTCACCAAGCTGACCCCCTACCCCCTTTCCCTCTCTTTTCCTTGACCTGATTTAGACCCTGAGTCCCCACTCTCTACAATGCCTCGACCCCCTTCCCACAGACACACACATACATTTTGGTATTTGAGTTTTTTTTCAAGGTGTCGTGTGCCCCTGACCCTAGCAAATGTGGAGGGCTGACAGTTCCCCCACTACTTTTACCCCACAAGGCTGGTGTGTGCCAGAGTCCCTCTTTGTTACGTGAAGGATGCTCAGCAGACTCCTGCCTGGGTCCAGAGAGCTTTCTGTGAGCCAGAGCTGAGCAGGAAAAATCGCCCAAGCCTTGAGATGGGAATTTTGCCTCTCCTTCTCAATGACGTTACTCAGTATGAAACACGACTTTGAGTGGAGAGAAAACAAGAGATAACCAGGGGTGCTGTGCCTAGCGGGGGATTAGAGTGGCATGGCTTCTTCCTTGCAATTTCGTTCGCTTTCATCTCGAAAGGAGAGAACGCTGCACAGTCTCTGAAAAAGAAGGGAGGGGAAGGCACGTTGTGCGTGTGCGTGTGTGCGGTGGTGTCCGTGCTAGTGGAGAGCCGAGGCCTCCCAGAAACAGGAAGCTACTTAACATATTTATTGATATCAAATGGATGTTAATTGAGTTCTGGGGGCTCTCAGATTCAATGCAGAGTTCAAAGTGATTTTTTGTTGCATGGGCCTGGGTGGATGGGGGTGGCTGTCAGAGGGAATGTGTTAAAAAGAAATTGGCCCCCAGGAGGAATAAGGTAGCAGCAGCAAAAGACTGGATTCCCACCCTATGTGCTGGTTGGGAAGATGTAAGAATTTATCTCTTTTGAGAGAGAGAGGAGATGTCCATCAATGCCTTTTTAAAAACTCTTCTGATTTGCTTTGGCCAAAAGGAGAGACAGGAGGAAATTTTTTGCCCTTCTTCTGAGGAAGGGGAGAGGCAGCTTTCTGGTCATGACTGAGTATCTTTGGTCAGGTTACCTTTAGGTTCTGTTTCCCCATCTGTAAAATGAGATTTCAGTGACTCGCAGGGCACTAAAGATAATCACTGTTAATGCATAGAGCGCTTAACCATATTAAAACCCATCTCTCTCACATCCATCCACAGGGTCACTGTGGTGCAGTGAAGTATGATTTTGTTCATCTCTCTCTCTCTCTCTCTGCATGTGCGTTAACCCAGTCATCCTAACTGCATACGGGTTAAAAATTCCAGTCTGGTACAGATGGCCTCTTGCAGGAAGGGAAGTCTAACAGAGAATGGTTTTGACAGTTCTCTTTTCTCCCCTTGTTCCAAGCCCAGCTAGAGCTTTTAGCTCCAGTAGCTGTGAGAACCAGCAGCAGTGGTTTGATCATTGGACTATGACCCTAGGGCTCAGTTTCCCATTCGGCCATGGAAACCCACTGGGCGATCTTGGGTGTGTGACACACTCTCAGCCCTAGAAAACTGCATGATAGGTTCACCTTAGCGTCGCCGTAAGTAAGAAACAACTTGAAGGCACACAACAACAACACCTGTGATCAGGAGCCAGCTCTTGTGGGGTTTGTTAACTGTCCCATTAGCAGTCGAGTCCAGCATTTGCAATGGTGGATGTTTCTATGGTAGTAGAACTCAGTATTGTGGATGCTGTGTTTCTTGTTTTTACCTCACTTGTGGGCAACTAGAAACACCTGTTGGAAGAAATACAATTGAATGTGCATCTTTGCATTACCAAGAAAGGATAACAGGGTGCCAAAAAATGATCAACGGGTGGCTTGCATGTACCCCTGTTAGTCTAAGTGAAGCACAAATATTCCTATTTGGGAGCTCAAACAGCTCCCAAAGGGTAAGATTTTGGAAGGGGATGCTCTTGTTTGGTCTGAGCCTTGGCTCTTTCTTTCTTTCCTTCTTTTGAAATGAATTGCTCTGTCAGTCGCAAACTGTTGGCACCGCCTGAGCTGCCAAGCACCCCCTGAGTTCATTTTCGTCTGTCAGCTCCGAATCCTTCCTTTCCTTTGAGATCAAGAAGCAGATCACTTTCCACCCGGGCGAGCGGAGGAAGCCACAAAGCAAACCTGGGCGGCCGCATCTGCTGATTCTCAGCTTCAGTGGGTTCAGATCCATGCCGGGGCCCTTTCCTCTCCCCTCCCTCCCCTGCCTTTACGACTTCGTCAGGGTCTCAGCTGTTAATTACCTTTGCCTGTCAGCCTTGCCTGCTAATCTGCTATCACGGAGTGGAAAGCAGGAGGTCAGACAACAAAGGTGACACTGCCACACTGCGCCTCTTGTCATCTCCAAGCCAGATTAGTTTCATTGACTAACTCCTGGCTGAATACCGCCAGTTAATTATAACGATCACAAACCCTCCCATTTTAAAGCCACACAGCGAGAATTAAGGGTTCTGAAGTAAGACTTTAGCTTCATTAATTGCCCGGCTCTTTGTGATGGTATTGATTGATAAGGCTCTCGTGTGGTGAGTAATGGCTTCCCAGCTCAGAGGGGATTAAGCCTGCTAATTGTTGTCAGCCCCGCACTGACAAGATAGACTTCAGTGGGTGTCAAATCCATATCGGCAGCTTCCCTTTGTCACGGGCGGCGTTCGTGCCGCTGCTCTCCAGGATGAAAGTGCCACGCAATAACTCGGGAATCATTAATAAGGCATCGTGGCTGGCGGTGTGTCCCCTTGCCCTTCTTTGTCGGCCTTCCCATTCCCTCTTCTGCTTCCTCTCCAAGCCTGCCCTGAGTGGTGCTTCACTGTCTAGGAAAGGGAGATGTTTTCCTGGGGAAAGGGACCCTCTCTGCTGGCCAACCGGTAGCCTAAAGACACAGCAGGCTTCTTCCGAGCTTCTGAAGAATGCTTCGTCAAGTAAAATGAGTCTTTGGCGCACAAGGAAGCGCAGTTAGATCACGTGTGACCTTTTTTATATTTCCCGTCAGGATGTTTCTGTGGGCAAAAAGCTAAATGAGCTGCGTAATAGGTTTTGGTTTGTAGGTCCCTTGGAGGCAGAGACCTCTCTTTCTTTTGCCTTTAAATCTGGTAAGTGTTATGCCCATAATAGATATTGCTATTTCATGTTCAGTCTTAAGAAGAGGTAAAACCTTGGCAGTGTTCGTAAGAAAAGGTGTCCATCCCTGGTCTTCAAGATAGATGTGCAATTCGGGCTTTGTCACCTTATTTGATGGTTAAAGGGACATCCCCTCCATTGTGACAGTTCGCACAGATAACATTTCACCTCCTTTTTTGTGCTCTGGATTCCCTCCTTTGCTTGTTGGGAAGATCTGTGGCAGTGTTAAGCTGGGATCTACAGTCTTAAGGTACTCCCCTTCAAGTTGTTTCTGACTTATGGTGACCCTAAGGCAAAGCTATCACGGAGTTTTCTGGGGCTGAGAGCATGTGACGTGCCTGAGGTCACCCAGTGGGTTTCCATGGCCAAGTAGGGGTCAAACCCTGGTCTTCAGGGTTGTAGTTCAAGGTTCAAACCATTACAGCACGCTGGTTCTCTGCCTGCCCTTATTGCCGTGGGAAGTTTGCCAGGCTCAGTGAGTCTCAGGCTTCCCCTGTACTTCTGCAGCTGAGCGGAAGAGGAAGTAAGTCCTGCCCCCTCCCCAGAATTCAGCTGAGGTTGAGACTTATTTTGGCTCCATGCTTTCTGGCCAAAAGAGTAGAGCACCAGGAAGCCCCCTCCCCTCCAGCTCAGAAATGGATAAGAGAGGCAGAGGTGTGTAGGCTTGGCTCTGGGCCTTACTGGCAAGGAATTGCTTCGTGAGTGGACTTTCTCTTTTCCCCTACCTACATTAGACTTGGTAAGTAAATCAAGAGAGTTCCTTGTGTGTTGTTCTCCACATTCCCAAGATGTAGTGTGATTTTGGGAGCAAGACTTGCTGTCTTTTGGAGAAAACCAACCACAGGTTACAGGTTGGTCATTAAGACCTGCACACATTTTTGTGATATTTATCTCTCTGACCCCAGGTGGGTCTGGTAAAATAAGGGACCCTGACCATTCCAAACCTATACACGGTGTGGGGCTGTGCATCCTCATTTGACTCCTGCCTGATGTAGGGAGTTCAACCCAGTTTGGCTTCCTTCTGTTGTTAACTGTCTGAATCTGTTTGACAGTGCCTCTTTGTGACAGGGCCTAAAAGGGAGTATAAAAGTCTTTGGAGTTGCATGCAAAACCTCAGTAAAAAAAAAACACGAGGACCATGTCACATGACCAGTGTGCCAACGCTTTTTGCCCCAGGGAAACTGCTTAGCTTCTATCTCCTCCTGGCTCTTGCCTTATTTGAATGCTCCTTATTTGTGTGCGCATAAACTTACCCTTGTCTTGATTGTTTTTCATGAGAATGTTTCCAGCCAGATACACAAAGATGTCTAGTGAGGATGCCCTAGTTAGCATCCTATTTGTATTTCTGCTGCAGCCACCTTCTTCTATATGTGTGGCACTCTTAATTCCAGTCCCGTGGTTCCAATTTTTTTTTCTCTTTTGCAAATATCAGCAGCATCCCTAGGGTGGGTATAATTTAAAATAGAGATGTATTATGCAAATAGTAGCCATGTCTTGCCCAGGGGTTGTTTTTTTAAAGGCTTGTTCTGTACATTCAAATGCCTGTCTCTTTGAGTGCAGTTTCTTGGTCATACTGGCTTAGGCAGGCTTGGTTTCTTGCTAATGTTTCTTAAAAGAAAGCAGTCCTTCCTCTAACTCTGATGCTATGGGTTTGGTGCCATGAAGGATGTATCCGCACCAGGTGGTTACCAAGCCTGGGTCTTCCATTACTGTAAATCAGATGAATGCTGGAGGAGTGTCTGAGCACATGCAGCCTTTTTGCCTTGCTTGGCTTTATTTTTGAAGGGAAGGTATCTTCACTGAACTAGCTCCCTGCCAGTAGCCATTCTGTCTTGTCAAATGCTCAGGTGTGAAGGTCTAAAGGCCACAGAGCAGGAACGTCTGATGTGAAATCAATTAGATGGAAGTGGTAGTAAGAGACAAGTTGTATCGTGTATCTGTTCTTCATCTATCATCTCTGTACAGCACCTAGCACAGCTTGGTCACCCTCCTGTGGACATGTCCCAGCTTGTCAATATCTGTCCTGTTGTCGTTATGTGTCTTCATGTCGTTTTCAACTCATGGTGACCTAAGGGAAACTCATCCCTCAGTTTTCTGGGTCTGAGAATGTGTGATGCACCCAAGATCACCCAGTGGGTTTCCATAGCTGAGCAAGGAATTGAACCCTGGTCATAGGGTAACAACACCATGGTGGCTTGGCACAACTGTGTCTCAAAGCCTGCTCAGGGTAAGACTATTGACCAGGACTCTCAAGACAGTCTCATTGATCTCTCTCTCTTTCTCTTTTAGGATCTTCAATAAGCAGCGAGTCTTCTCCAGTTTCTTCACCGGCCACCAACCACAGCTCACCTGCAAGCACACCCAAACGAGGACCGATGGGGCCCCTCATTGTCCCGCCGGGTGGGCACACTGTGCCGAGCACACCGCCTGTAGTGACCATTGCACCCACCAAAACTGTGAACGGCGTCTGGAGAAGTGAAGGACGGCAGGTAAGGCTGTAAGGCTCCCTACACATGTGCAGAGTGCTTGTGGCAAGTGTGTGTGTGTGTGTGTGTGTAGGGACCTGTGAATATGGTAGGGAGACGGGAAGAAGCATCAGAGCAACACAAGAGGAAGGATAGATTGTCAGGTCAGAGGGAAAGCTTGTCTTCCTTGACATAATAAGATACAAGTCCATTGGCTTACAACAAAAACTGCCAACAGGTTGTCTGCTTTTTCTGTTGCTCAGCACAACAACATATGCAAAAGGAAGATCAGAAGTCACTTTTTCCTTTCCTTTCCTTTTTTAATTGTTATTCTGCATTTTTTCCATTTTATATTATCTCAGTTTTCTTTTATTTTGTATTTTTAAAGAGTTAATAAAAAGTATTTTTTAAAAATGTTTTTATTAATATGTATTTAGTATATGAAACAATGTATAGGGATTACAAAGTGAAACAGTAAGTAAACAGACAGAGAAACGCTTAACCTAACACGGAATTAAACTAAACTACAACTAAACTGAAAAGGGACATATAAATGACTTCTTACTCACCAGCTTTTGGTTCTAACATAACCTACAAGATACACTTCTTCTAGTGTGTCCATCATTATCACACTACTGCCTACTATTTAATAACTATAAGTTTAACCTTCAAAACCAGTAATTGACTTTTTCCTCCTAACAGCCTCTTAGATATACAGTCAGCTTTTCCCAATCATTTTTAAATTTAACCAAAGACCCTCTTCCTTAATTAAAATAATTAATTTATCCATTTAATGGAAAACAGAAAAAATATTTTATTTAAAAAAAAGAAAGAAGCAGCAGCACTGATATAGAGCACAGCAAGTAGGGATTGTGCTACAGGGGAAACTCCTTATGGTTTCTTAGCAGCCAAGGAATGAGTTTTTGACACAGGTCAGGTCATGCTGATCAAAGGCATAAATGGGCTGGAGATGGTTGCCAGAAGAAAAAGCCAGAGGGAGGAGGTGAGATCACGGCCAAGCCAGAAACCAAACGCAGTCCGCCCTCCACGTTTGCGGGTTTCACTTTTGCAGATTTGATTATTCACAGATTATTTGCTGTCCCCTCTGCTGCCTCCCTGTGCCATTTTTAACAGGGACTGCAAGCCTCGTGAGACTGACAAACTGCAAACGAGGCTGGTGAGTCCCTGTTAAAAATGGTGTGGGACAGCAGTGGAGGGGCAGGAAGCTTCTGCCTTGGGAAGGAACCCTGATGCCTCAAAAGAATCCATGATGAGTTGAATATGGTGATCATACTTTTTGCGTGTTAACTATGGTTTGGGAGGGCCTAGAGTCATTCACAATTTTTCCATTTTCACGGGGGTCCTGTGCCCCTAACCCTGGTGAATGTGGAGGGAGGACTGTACTAAAGTTGAGGAGCAGAAAAGAGGGCAAGACGATGCAGTTTGGAAGTGCAGGAGGGTCTCTGCTGTTATCTATCATTCCTGGGTGGGAACAGGCGCCATCGAATAATGGTATCAAATATCAAATCATATCAAGTGATGGTAGAAAGCTGGCAAATGTTGCCAGTAATCTGCCGGTACAGGCCTTCCTCTGGTGCCCACCGTGGGCATGGCCTGGCAGCCTGGCGGTGTTTGCTGCCTGTATCTCTCTCCCTTCCTCGCATCCAGGCGGCAGCAGGGAGTCAGACTGTTTGCTAATTAAGAATCATTGTTAGTGGTTATCCTTCCCTTGTATTTTACCCAGGCTTCCCAGCGGGATTGCAGCTCTTGGAAATACTAATTAAACCACAAAGAGAAAAGGAGAGGGGGGAGGGAAAGCGGGACCCCTGACGCTTGGAAGAAGCACAGATGATGCTTCAGCGGAGAAAAACATGTACGGGCAGACACTCGCGCCCCGAACTCTGATCCGGCTGAAAGGGAGAGACGGCGTTCCTAGGACTGTTCTGTGATGCAGCCCACCATGTTTGTGCTAGCTGTGGTCTCCTCCTTTTAATAAATGGCCCTGGAAAAACCAGCCAGCTTAGGTTAACCGAGTGCAGTTCATTGCTCCAGATCTCTGCAGGGAAAGTGGAATGGCTGTTATTTTCATGCAATTGGCTTTTGTATGCTAGAACAGGAGAGGCACAAGGAAGGAGGATTTTCTCTCCTCCTGAGCTCGGAGCCAAAGGCTCTGCACAATGGCTCCAGATTTTTTTTTTTGGACAATGCGCAACAGTCCTATCCAACTGACAACAGTGCAAGTAGAGCTGTGCATGGCTAATGTGGTGGCCACATCTAAGCATGAGAATGTGCCTTTGTTGTTGTGTGTCTTCAAGTCATTTCTGACTTATGGTGACCCTGAGATGAGCTTATCATAGGGTTTTGTTGGCAAGAGTTGTTCAGGAGAAGTTTGCCATTGCTCTCCTCTGAGGCTGAGAGAGTATGACTTTCCCAA
The DNA here is from genome assembly GCA_948472985.1 of Iguana delicatissima. Taxonomy (NCBI): domain Eukaryota; kingdom Metazoa; phylum Chordata; class Lepidosauria; order Squamata; family Iguanidae; genus Iguana; species Iguana delicatissima. The sequence goes on along the minus strand of CAOKZL010001731.1, from coordinate 69,071 downwards.
GGTCACTGAGTGGATTTCTGTGGCTGAGCAGGGATTTTGAACCCTGATCTCCCAGAGTCCTAGCCTAATATTCAAACTGCTACACTATGCCAGCTTTCCAACTTAATCATTTTTATTGAATAAAATCTACATTGAACAGAATAAAAATCGAATTAACACAGTTTTTAAAAGCTATTACCACTGCCTATACATATAACAAAAACTACAACTGACCAAAAACAAGATCACTTCCACCTACCTTTTCTACAAATATATTTTAACTCTTAAAAAACTGCCTCTGTCTATCTTTTCTGTAAATCACACTTCATCTGTATATTTATCATGTTCATTAAGAAAAGCGAACAGTTATCAGATCACCCTCATTATCTTTCAAAAAAGTCAATTAGGGGTTTCTGGTCTTTCAAAAACATTGTTAGAATTCTTTTAAAAAATCAAATAGTTAGTTTGTTGGCCATTTCTGCTAAATTATTAAGTTTCCATTTCTACTAAATCATTAACTTTCAGCAACCAATCTTCTTTGGTAGGTACTAAGCCATTCTCCCATTTTGGAGTAGAAATTTCCTTGTGGCTGTTATATATTGGAGTACTCTTCCGTAACTCTTTGATCGTCCATCAGTTACACCACACTAGTCCTTAAATGGGCGCTCTCTGTGCGCTGCCTCTGCACATTGCAGTTGCAAAATGGGGTGCCAGCCATGTGCATTGACCGTTGATTTACGTGTGTGGCATTCCATTGGTGTTCCCTGTAGGGGGGATGTGACATAACCCTGCCAGCGAATATTTCCACTGTGCTGAAGATATGTAGAATCTCAACTGATGTGTTTTGGTATAAGTAATCTCCTCTGAGAGCTAGCGTGCTTTCAGCGTTGGACTTGATTCCCCACTTAGCCTTGGAAACCCAGTGGGGTGACCTCAGGCACAGCACACACTCTCAGCCCCAGAAAACCCTGTGATACGTTCACCTTAAGGTGCCCGTAAGTCAGAAATAACTCGAAGGCACACAAACGACAAATTTACTCCGCAGCTCTGCTGATGGGCCTTTGTTTCCAGGACTGGACCTTTCGTTATCAGTCTGTTGGGAGCTTCTTTCTGTGATGGCTTCAGTGATGCAAGCTCATAAAATATCCTGCCTATGTCTCTTGACATAAGCTTGCATCCATTAAATTCTCAGGCATAAGTTAGACAATCCTACCGATGAAGCACTGAGACTTCCTGGGAGCCCACAGGGTGCCATCAGTATTTCTGCTGGTCTCAGCGCCTGTAGAAAGACCGTCCACTGCATCTGGAGGGAATTATTTTTTGGCTTGCCCTGTTTTCAGTTAGGGAAGCCTTAAGACCACCAGAGAGCGCTCCCAAGTAGAGCGAGCTGGAGCTGACACAACAGATGATATGGCCCATCCCATCCATCCTAGGACAGAGGTTTGATTGAAGCATTAATTCTTTCTCTGGTGGATGGGGAGAACAGAGCACAGTCACCTGGCAAAACAAGAGAGGAGGAGGGAGGAGAGAGAGAATGAGAATGAGAGGAGGCGCTTGGAAGCTCTAAAATGCGAAAATCAAAGTGGCATGCGTGCGGCTGGCCCTCATCCATCAGAGGTTAGCGGTTTTTCAAAGATAATATGGCGTCCTTTGAAAGGCTGTGTGGAATGAAGAATTGTCGACTTTAAAGCTAATAGGGCATGTCCTGTGGTCTCGCCGGCAGAGGGGGAGCACTAATCACCGGAGGATGACGGATCTTCCCATTCTCTCGCTTCTCCCCATCACCCTCCTTGCACTCCTTTCTTTTACAACTGCAGATGCATTTTGGGCTGCTGCTGAAAATTGGACACATTGCAGGCACGGCTTTTTTTAGCCTGCCTGTTCCATACCAGATTGCTCATAGATCCAGGAAAAGGAGAGGCTGTGCCATGAGAATATCATCCATCCTACTACGTTGGTGGATGGTACAGTTGGTCCTCCACATTTGCTGGGTTAGGGGAGCAGGACCCTTGCAAAAGTGGTAAAATCACAAATATCAAAATATGTGTGTCTGTCTGTAGGAAGGGGCCAAGGCACAGTCAGGGGAGCAGGCATCCAGGTCAGGGAAGGGAGAAGGAACAGTCAGCATGGTGGCTCTGTATTTCCTCTTTCTCTTGCTCATTTCCTTCCCTGTGTGTGTGTGGGGCACTGGGAAATGGTTTGTGGTGCTGAGAAATTGGGCTGTGAGTCCTCCGTAGCTAGCCAGGCAGTGGCTGGTTGTGGAGGAGGAGGAGGACCAGAGGCGGATTTTTAAGGGCTCTGCAGCCTTATCAGAGACACGCGGAGGGAAGGCTCCCCCAGAAAAGAAGTGCCTGAGGTGCGGTTGCAGAGGCTGAAGAAACTTGCAAATAATGAAACTCTTGTAAGCCTAACCAGCAAATGTGGAGGGACAATTGCACTGGTTTCCATGGCCAAGCAGGATCATAACCCAATGCTCAAACCACTACAGTACGTTGGTTATTCCCAAACAGGGAGCCCCCCTGAATTGTGAATCTCTTACATCCATTTGGGGACTGCACAGATTAGGCATGTGCACTTTTCTGTGCTCTCTGTCATCATTTCCCCCTGAATACCCTCCCCTCCCCCCGTGAATTTCACCCCGGCTGCTGTGGATTCTCTCTTTCCGTCCTCAGCAGCATCATGGAAGAACACTTTGCGGAGAATTCCCTCCTCCCTCTGTCCATGGTTGCTGTTGGGAGGCACTGCTACCTTCCCATCCCTCCCTCTTTCTTCCAAGGTGGATGGGATTGTTTGCAGATGCTGCGTTCTGTCACGGGCTTGGCTCTCTTTCCCGCGTGCCTCTGAGGAAATGCTTGACTAACCTGTTTATTTTATAGCCGCTATCAAAAGGCTAGTGGATTTATATGTGCTGTGCTGTTTCAGGCTCCATAGGCATCTGTATCTTCCCTGGGATGATTAATGACTCTGAGGAACAAAGCAGCCAGTAAATCTTGAAAGGCAGGAGAAAATAAAGGCCCTCTTCCCCTTTTCCTTCAGCTCCTCTCCCTCATTACTGCCAGACTTGGAAGAAACAGACCTGGCTCGCCACCCATCTCGGTGATCTTTGTGCATATGCAGATCAAACCTTTACAAAGCAGGCAAGATGTCTTCTCCATCTCTCCAGATGCAGCAGCCCCCCCGCTTCCCAATGATCTATAGCACATATGCAGAGGTCAAGGGGGAGCACTGAATGCTGCCCCTTCTTTTCTGCATGCCCCTTTCCTCAGTGCGCTCAACTACTTTGTCCCTGTGTGCCCTATAGCCCTTCCCTTGTTCCTGTCCACACACCCCACCCTGTGCATCCAGATCATTGACTCATGCATGTACCTTCTGGAGAAGGTCAGGGCTGGCTGGCTGCGGAAGAGAGCCGGGTGTACAGCGCTCCGGGCGCTCGCCGCGTTCTGAGAGTGAGCAGATGTTCCTGCTCATTAAAAATTCCAATCAGCAGGCCCATCTCTTTGAATTAATTATGGCCGATGTATCTTCTGAAGAGATTATGAAAGTCTTGAGGAGCTCTCAGCTGCTTGCAAAGGGTTTGTTGTGGTCGTATTTAGTAAATACAGTTGACTGATCGAGGCAGTTCTCCCTGCGGCAGACAGCAAGGGAGCAGCTTCATCCCAAACTGGGGGGTCTCCCCACAAGGAGTCACTCTCTTAGGTGACACAAAGACAGGTCCCCCAGCTTAAAGAGGGCAGGCGGTCCAAAAGTGAAGAGCTCCTTCTGCCTTCTGCTATTGTTTACCGATCCAGCTAAGAGACAGAAGGTATTTGCAACTCCAGACATCCTGTCAGCTCTCCACATCCATGGGTTTACCTTTCACAGATTTGATTATTTGCAAGTTTCTCCAGCTCCAGCCTCTGCCCCCCCACCTCAGGTGCTTCTTTTTCCAGGGGAACTTTCCTTCTCAGTGGCTTCTCTCAGGCCACACAGCCCTTTCAAAACCCACCTCTGGTCCGCCTCCTCCATCAGCTGCTGTCTGGCCAGCTAAGGATCGCTTGCAGCCCCATTTCTCCACACCAGAGACCCTCTCTTGATGCCCCCAACACCCGAGGAAGGAGATGAGTGCAGCAGAGGAAATACAGGACCTCATGATGACCCACTCCTTTTCCCGACTTGATTGGGACACCTGGGTGCCCACTTCCCCCCCATGCCTCGGCCCCCTCATTCCTAGACGCACACATTTTGATATTTGCAGTTTTTACATTTTTGCAGGGGTTCTGTGCCCCTAAACCCAGCAGCCTGAATGTGGAGGGCAGACTATAATGCCCCTGAAGAAGGCCGGTCAGTTGAAGTACACACCAAAATGTGTTGGGTTTTTTTTTCCGAGAATAAATTCTGACCATCAATAAGCACAGGGAGTCTAGTCTCCTTTTCTGCTGATTCTCAGTACGTGCTTTTCAGTATCTATTCCTGCTCCCAGCAGTTTGGTTGCATAAGGGTATTGTTTAGGGCTTCTAACTAGACAATGGGAAGACCAAGCAGGGAGCATGAGAGGGTGTTGCTTTGGAGAGCCATGTAGATTTGTGTTACCTGCCAACAACCACCACACACACCCCAATCCTGTATTGTCCTCCTCCAGAGTAGCAGTGTGGGTCTCTGCAGCGACTGGTTCCACTCTATCTCAGTTCCAAAGTTGCTTTGCTCCTCTCCCTCACTGAAGGGTGCCACGGGTATGAAAGCTTGCCTTCACATCATGAGAGAACATCAACTGGCAAGCCAGCTAGCTGTTTAACTAGCAGGATGATATAAATAAGCCATTGTTTCAGAGCAGGGAATTGCTGTGTGTCTGGGATCTCAAATTTCATTACGTTTGGGGCCCTTTGACTCTGCACAGTAACAGCGCTGACTCCACTTTCACTGCCATGGTTCCATCCTGTGTGATCTTGGGATTTGCAGTTTGCTGTTGTGTGCCTTCAACTCATTTCTGACTTACGGCGACCCTAAGGCAAATCCATCACAGGATTTTCTTGGGGCTGAGAGTGTGTGACACACGCAGTGCCACCCAGTGGGTTTCCACAGCCCAGCAGGGAATCAGACCTGAGTCTCCCAGAATCCTAGTCCAACACTCAAAACACTACCGTATGCTGGCTCTCATTTGCAGTTTAGAGGATGGTATTTGGGATGCTTAGCCCGGGAGCTCTAGTGCCTCATCAAACTACAAAACCTAGGATTCCATAGGATGAAGGCACAGCAGTTAAAGTGGAGTCATAGTGCTGTAACTGTGCACTTCTTGTCCTTCTGGATAATTGCACAGTGTGAAAAGGCCCTTAGTCTCCATGTGGCTTGCAAATGGTTCCCGTGGTTTGGATGTTTCACCTTATGCTGTGGATGTGTTTGAGTAACTGTCACTTTCTGTAGGAGGGATTTGGCAAGCGTCTGGGCTAAGTCAGGGCTGAAATTATTTCCTCACTTTCCCTAGTCCTCCTCTTGCCATTACGGCAGTAACCTCCCAAAGAGGCACGCTGCTCCTCTCTGAGCTGATCCCTGGCCTAATCCTAATGCAGCAGTTGCCAGCCTGCAAAAAAGACAAGATTAAGCCCAGATGGGAGGAAGGATCTGTTTCACAGCAAAAAGGTCACAAAAGTAGAAGTCCCTGCAAAGGAAGGGAGTGGAGTTGCAAAAAGAAGGAGCCAGGGAGCCTCAGTACAGGCATCGCCTGCTTTTCAACGGTACGCTTTTCAACAATCTGCTCTTTCGACCCTTTTCAGTTACAACCAGAACCCATGTATCTGACGTGTGGTCCACTCTTTCAACCACAATACCGGTTCTGAAAGGGGTCAAAAGAGCGGATCGTCGAAAAGCAACAACATGCTGCTTTTTCTCTCAATCGGCTGAACAAAAAGTGGTGCAAATTTTGCTTGTGCAGAATTTCAGAGAGATGCACCACAGATCTCTTAGAAATTGTGCACAGTGTGTCTTTTATACACTACCTGTGACCATGCACTTTTTCTCTCAGTCAGCTTGGTACCATCTTCTTGTACAGTCTGAACAAAAAGATGGCGCCCAGTTGATTCACTTCTGCTTTATGACGTTTTCCACTTCTCAGCTGTGCTCTGGTCCCTAACCTGTTGAATAAGCGTGGGATGCCTGTAGCTCAAAGCTGCCCCAATTTGAGAGAAAACTGTGCATTATCATACATATCCCATCCAAGGGGCAGCATCTTCTGTGCCCTCAAAGGACTGTTTCCCACAATAAGGACATAATTGTTTATTCTAATGTTCAGATTCTGAAATTGGAAAACGTATATTAGCTAAGTGGACGTTGTTTTTAAGATCCATGGGTGTGCATCTGTTTAATTATAACTAATTTACCAAGCAAATGTGGAAGTCAAAAGAGCATGGAAATTTAAGGGCAGGTCATAAGAAGCAGGAGCAGCCTTGCCACTCAGGATTTTACCACATTTGTTGTTGGTGGTGTTATCGTTATCATGTACTGTGGAGCAGCGTCCAACTTACAGCAACCCTATCACAGGGTTTTCTTGGCAAGATTTGGTCAGAGAAAGTTTGCCATTGCGTTCCTCTCGGGAGGCTGAGAGAGTGTGATGTGTCCAAAGTCCCCCAGTGGGCTTCCATAGCTGAATGGGGATTCAAACCCCGGTTTCCCAGAGAGCCCTAATCCAACACTCAAACCCCAACAACTACACTGGCTTGTTTTACTTTGCCTTGGTGTATTCTCAGTGTTTTATTCAATGTGGTAGTGAGAGACAGAAACTTCTGGTTTCCAACCCCGGCTCCATCCCCTCCCAAGAAATCTGAGATTCCTAGGATACCTGCAGCAGATCCGGATTGTGCACAGGAGAAGAGGAGGGCAGGAATTGGGGGAGCCGTCTGCGGCACTCTGGTGCTGACTCCTTTTAACATCCATGAACTGTGTTTTTCCGCCTCGGCACACATCCAGGGTGCTGCTGAGCAGAAGCCCACCTCCTGCTGCTCCCCCAAAGCCATTAGGAGGTTTTTATCCTTTTAAAGGGGCCAGGGAGAGCTTTCAAGGGCCGCTTGGCTCCCTGCCAGGCCAAGTACACATAAAAATGGACCCCACTGACTTGTGGGCTCGGCAAAAGCTAACACTGCCAGGATCTTAATAGCTCACCTTCCCCACGCCTGTGTGTGTGTGGCTTGCAAAAGGTCAGCTCTTTGGCTGCCTGGCCTGGGATGTGGGAGCTTCTCAGAAAGGAAGTGGTTCACCAAATGGGATTTCCTTCCAGTTACGAGCAAGGCGGAGGAGCCCCGTCAGCCAGACAAACCTGTAAGGTGGTTCATTCGGTAGCGCCTGGGGGGCAAGCAGATTGCTGGGTTCTCTTCTGTTCCCATGCCCAGGGGTGGTCTGGCTGGTAGGCTACACCTGCTCCAACCTTCCTGCTGGACTTTCTTGATCTGTTAAAGTAAATCTATGCTCCAGGTGGGATTTTGGTAGCAGTCAAGAGAAAACACAAAGAAGCAACACAGTCAGAGTTGTCTGAGAGTCTGGGTTTCTGGCCTGCCCTCTCTGCTAAATGCCATGTGCACTTGTGCTGTTTTGAGGCATCTCATTTTAAATAATGAAACCCTATCTGTGGACCAACAAGTGGAGCCTGGCTTTTCTGGCCTGACTTTTCTTAGCTGTGTTGGTGGTGTGCATCTTTTAACTGTGTGTGAAGCTGCGGACATTTTGGGAGAGTTGACAAAGCTGGTCTAAATCCTCTTTCTGCAGGCTTTTCACAGTGATGGAGGGGGAAAGGTCTTGCAGCCCATATGCGATCTGACGCTGTCTTATTCTAACAGCTTACTTATTTTGCTGAATCTCAGCATCCCTATCAAGCAATGAGTAGATTAATACTTGTGTGGATTTAAATGAAGCATTAACGAAGCAAGGATCATGCTTTCCAAATGTCTTTCTCTCCCTGTTGCCTTTGGTTTTGGCTGAGAAACCTTTAGCCATATTGACACGTCCACCGCTTGCAAACTGCATTTGCCCCTTGGAGGTCTTCTCTCTCTCCTTATTAAATGAAGCTAGTATAAATGGGTATCTGGATACCTAAACCTGATAGCTGCCTGAAAATGCCACAGTTTGTTTTTCCTAGTGCAAGGCATCTCCTGGAGCTTCTGGCCCGTTTGGTACTGCCTCCCGCCTTGTCTCTGGCGGCTGCCCAGGGAGCGCCCGGCCTGCCTCGATCCATGAAACTGCTGGGAATAGGGGCCACGGCACAAGGCATCAACCAGATGCTGTTGTCTCTATTCCCTGCTTTTCTTCTTGTGTTGGTGTTGCCAGAATAGCTGTGACAGCAAAAGGCGAGCAGCTGCCTGTGCAGCTGATGCCACGGTTGGCCTCTTCAGGGAATGACTGGTCACAGACCAGGCTGCTCTGCCCCATTGGCAGTGCCAGTTTCCTAATGCCCTCTGTCGTTCTTTGTACATGCATCACTATTGCCAGGATATCCAGCATGGTAGCTGAGCAGCTGCCGTTCCAGCTGATGCGAGACTTACTCCAAGAATGACTGGCACCGAGTCTGTGTGTTTCAGGGGACAAAACAGGGAGAGAGCTGCAGCTGGTCCAAATACAGGACGGTCTCACTCAGCTCTGAACACACATCTGTGGCATATTGTAGAACCAAATCCAAAATACACCCATAAGGAAAGGCCTGCTAGATCCAAATCCTCCTTCCAGCAGTGGTCAGCCAAATGCTGCTGGGAAGTCCACAGGTAGGACATGTAAGTAAGCTAGCCATCTTGGCTAAAAAAATAAACAAAAATAAAAACAAAAATTGATAGCCTTCTCTTTGCCCAATGCTCTTAAAGCCATCTAAGCTGTACCTTGTGTCAGGAAAGGCCATGCATTAATGATGCCACGTGTAGATAGAAGTTACTTCTAGCTAGTCCAGAATATATTGCTAATTATTTTCAGTGGGCAACTTGTACTCTTCTACCTTCAGCTGTGCTAAGTTCTAGTACAGAGGGGGAGAGAAGAAGATCACTGTCTTCCCACACGATTTATACATTTCATAAATGTCTTGCATGCTGACATGACATGCGGTACTCATTTGCATGAAAAATACATCTCTTCCTCTTTCTGTTCGACTTTAACACTGATCAGATGTTAAGATAATAGACAGAGCGTCAAAGGTGATTTATGGCTTGTGCGTGCAAGTACGTCTGACAGCGCAGTCCTTGTGCATGTTTCATGGAAGTCCCACTGTGTTCAGCTCCTCGTCGTATCTGATCAGAATTTGGATCCCCTCCACGGGACCACAGAGCGCCTCAGACCAGTCAGCATGTGGGATCCCCACTTGGTTGAAAAGGAATAGTGGGTGCATGTGAGGAGAGTCAAGACAGCAAGGCTTGCAAAGTGCTTTGCCGTTTGAAAAAAAAGAAGTGCTCTTTGGTTCTTAGCAATGCTCCTGCCAATCACACCAGGATTCTTGTGGGGTTTGTGTAATCAGTGCCACCCCCAACTTGAAACCTGGAACTTGGAGAGCAGCCCCCAAACCAATCTCTGTTACTGAATTAATGGAAAGTGGATAAACATTCTCTTCCCTCAGCAGCAAGTAGTGTTTTTTCCACCCTGGTGCATCTGTGTCTGCTCCTTGTGTCCCCTTCTGTTTCCCAGAGGACACTGCCAGGGGTATAATGGTTTATCTGTTCCTTTCCCCCTCTTAGCAAGAAGCTGGGTCGCGAAGCACTGGTGGAAACAGCAGCAGTAACAGGGACCGCCTGATTGCTGAGGGGCCGTTACCCCAGGAGAAAGCCAGTGGCCCGGCGGTTCCTTCTCACTTGCTTGGGACGCCTTACTCCTTCGGGATTGCACCCAACTCCATTGTGCAGGACTCCCGCTTCCCGCCTCTCAAGTAAGTGATGCTGTGGAGGGTGCGTGAGCACAAGAGACAACCGGGGGGGGGCTTGGGGGGTGGTGTAGGAACACCCCTCCCTCTCCAAAAGACAGGCATCTTATGAGCTGGTCCCTAGCTCATCCACTTGCTTGTTTTTATCTGCGTCGTTCTGCCTAATCATATTTTGACCTTTGCAGAATCGTCCCAGAAATCCTTTTTTAATTACAGTGGTGTGTTATCATTCTGCATGTAATAGATTGCAGGGTAGGTGGGAGAGAACAAGCTTAAATTTCACATATTTGTTCTCTCATGGGTCACTCATCGTGGAGTCTTAAGAGAGCCCTGGCCACTTCCTTGCAGCTCCACCAACTGCTGTTCCAGCAGTGCTGTTAGGAGCGCTAAGAGAGAAGTTTGGGTTGTGATCACTTGGGTACAGGGAAGAAGCTTTAACCTCTTCCCCTTCAAATACCCAACTGCTGTTTCTACACTGCTAGTAACAGGATGAAAAGGGCAATCTTGATTAACATAGCTGGGTGAACAGGTGGAGCAGAAATTGAGTTGCATTATGTGACATGCCCAGCCTGGCACTCTATGTGGGTTCCAGGCAAAAAGGTTGCCAATACAGGCTGAATATCCCTTATCCAAAATGCTTGGGACCAAAAGTGTTTTGTACTTCAGATTTTTTTTGATTTTGGAATACATGGTTACATATACATAAAATATTGTATGGGAGATCTCTAGGGAGTACATGAACAGATGAACAAAAGCACCACAAGCACTGCCTCAAAGGCAGAAGTGGGCAGCTGGCAGCTTCCTTGGAGATCTCTTGTATTGTATTTTGCCCCCCAAATACAGGTATCTGGTCTGTTACACCCTCAGTCCTTCAGATCCTCAGCCTCTCTCTAGTTTTGTATTTCATTTGTTTGCTGCTTTTGTTGTATATAAGATGTGAGGCTGGAGAGACTGAATGTCTGAGAAACGAACAAGCAGGAGTGCTATAGCTGCTGCCAACAGGCTTTTAAAACAAAATTGTAAAAGAATTTAATGTTTTGAACTGAACTGTTTTTTGTTGCTTTTTATCTCTTTAAGTGTAAATTTAAATAGTTTTAATGCTGCAAATAGTTTAGTTCCACTTTAATGTTTACTCGTTAAGTTTGGGAGTAAGGCAGGACACGGATAAATATAATTCTTCCCCCTCGGCAGCCTCCAGCGGCCTGTCCACCACGTGGTGCCTCCCAGCGCAGTCACAGAAGACTACCTGCGGAGCTTCCGGCCCTATCACACAGCCGAGGAGCTCCGCATGTCCTCCTTGCCTCCCATCGCTCTGGATCCAACCACTGCTGCTGCTTACTACCATCCCAGCTATCTAGCTCACCATCCTTTTCCTCACCCGGCCTTCAGGTAAGAGCCCCCCGGGAAATCTTTGTCCATTCCTCTCTTGCTTCGTGTGGAGACCAGAATTTGATCGAGGCTTTGGGACAGTTACCCAGTCAGGTCCTTTGGAACAAGTGCTAATAAAGAGGGCTTGCCCACAAAGGAGGCTTCTCTGAGGGCTCCGGCACAGCTGTAATAAAGCACAACAGGCAGTCACTTAAAGCGGCAGCAGGACTTCAGATGTCAGGCTACTAATTTGTTCTCTGAATGAGGCCCTGCGGAGCAGTGCCTGCCTCGGCTCAGCTTCTGTTATGCCCTGGGCAGCAAGGCACGCTGTGCCCATGGAGATCTGAGGTCTGACAACGGACGTGGAGCACAAATGTTTTTAAGAGAAGCTGCGGGGAACCGAAGAATCTCCCTCCAGCTTTTCCTCTGTGACTGGTTTGCTGTGTATGCAAAGCTGTGTGTTCAGATTTTTCTAGCATCTGTTTGGAAATATGTGTATGGAAACCAACTGGCCCAATCCATGAGGTCGTCTTTACCTACTCCTCCATGGTACGCACAGTTAACAACGCTTCTGGTAAAGAAGCTCCTTTTTACAAAGTGTTTGTATGCCTGCCCAGCTTCCTCCTTGTCTCCTGTCTAGCTGGAAGGTTTTCTTAGCAGTGTCAACATTGGGAGGCTGGTGAAAAAGGGCTGGAGAAACACAGACTTTCACTGTCGGATTGCAGCAGCAGACCTACCGCAAATTATGTGGTAAAGCTTGATCTGGGAAGGAATGGGATTCTGCTCTAGCCAGTCCCACTAGCGCCTGCCTACAACAAGGTGGGCAGAAGCTGCCTCCAGAATGCCTTACTGGGCATGTGTGAACAGCAAGACAGAAAAAAGGGCAGAGCCTGCCTCACCAGCTGTGCCCAGCATTTTAAGAAACAAAACATGTACCTGTATGTTTGGCCACCAAAACAGGCTGGTGAAAGAAGTGGGGAAATATCGTCCCTGGATGCATTTTGGAAGAAACTTTCAACTGGCCTCTAAAAAGTGCAAAATATTTGTTTGTATACTACTTATGCTTAACATGCTGGAGATGGCTGGTGAGGCAAGCTGCTATGTTTTCCCTTTTGATCTCTGTTTTGCTGTCCATGCATTCTCAGTAAGGAATTCTGGAGGAGGTTGCTGTTTATCTTGCCTGTTGCAGGCGGGCCCACACAACTACAGTAGGACCAACTAGAGTGGACTCACATTCTTTCTCAGATGAGGCTTTATTTTGCCGTTTACCACGGACATGCTGCTGCAAAAGAACACTGAAAGTCTGTGTCTTTCCAGCCCTGCTTCACTATCATCCTAATTCTGATGCTGCTAAAAACTTGCAACTGGACAGAGAAGGAAGAAGAAAGGAGGCAGGGCTAGGCAGACAGAAAATGCTTTTGTAAAAAAAAGGACTTAGTCAGAGGCTTTGTTAACTGGAGTATGCTTATATATTGCCAATGGGGCTTTCACCTGTGTTGCAGTTTCTGTAACTGTTGTGAAGGAGAAGGCACAGTAAAAGTCCACCTCCTGATACCAGAACCCTGTGCTAATATTCGGTCATGGAGAGCCTCCTCGTTCAGCTAATCTATTGCGTGTATTCGGCAGACTCCAAGATGGCTGCATAGCTACAAAGGTTACTATGGGCTAATTTCATTTCTCTTTCCAGGATGGATGATTCTTACTGCCTTTCAGCTCTACGCTCGCCTTTCTATCCGATCCCAACTCCTGGTTCACTCCCACCTCTCCATCCGTCAGCCATGCACCTCCACTTGTCTGGAGTGAGGTACCCCACGGAACTGTCTCATTCCTCTCTCTCCGCACTTCAATCCGAACGCATATCCAGCCTGACTGCAGAGAGGTACGTGATCTCTTTTAGACTTATCTTGGCTACTGCAGGAAAGGAACTGGGGGATCCCCCTTTTACACTTAGTTTGAGCTCTTCTCTTCATTTGCTTCTTCAGGTTGCAGATGGATGAGGAGCTGCGGCAGCGGGAGCGAGAGAAGGAACGAGAACGGGAAGCCGATCGTGAACGAGAAAGGGAGCGGGAGAGGGAACGCGAGCGGGAAAAAGAGCTGGAACGAGAACGGGAAAAGGAGAGGGAAAGGGAGCGTGAGCGCGAGCTGGAAAGGCAGCGGGAGAGGGCCCGAGAGAAGGAGCAGAGCATTGTCAAAGCCATGGAAGGCCCCTTCCTACCAGTGTCGGAGTTGCACGGGCTGAGAAGCCACCCGCCGGAAGAGCGTGTCAAACCGTCGGAGCAGCTGACGCCAAACCGAGCAGGTGACCTGGGAGCTTCTCTCCTTTGGAAATTCAAAGGCAGGCAGCCTGCTTGCCATAAATAGAGACCTAGTCCCTGGGATGTTAAGCAGTTTCATCATTTGTGAGCTGCTGCTGTTGTTATATTTATTTCTATCCCATCTTTTTTCTTAATTTGGGACTCAAAGCAGCTTACAGCAAGTGAAAAAACACATTGTTAAAAATCACCAAATAGAAGAGTTAACAACAAATGTAAAAATGGATTAGAACATGTATCACTACACACACACACACACCAACCAGCACAATTAGTAGGCTCCAGTTCATTTTTTTAGGTGAGATGGACCTTACACAGTCACTCATCAAATGCCTGTCAAAACAGAAAAGTATTTACTTGTCTGTGAAGATAGGTGTGTGCACCAGTCTAACTTTTCTGGGAAGGGAGTTCCAGAGTCTGGGGGCAGCCACTGAGAAGGCCCTGTCTCCGGTGTTCCCACCAGATGCACTTTTGAGGGTGGTGAGCCAGAAAGAAGGGCCTCCCCAGCAGATCACAAAGCATGGGCTGGTTCATAAGGGAGAATATGGACCTTCAAATAACCTGAACTTGAGCCATATATGAGCTGCTATCCCATATGGCTCTTGCTGAAAATATCCATGGGAAGGTTTTATGTTCTGAGGTGTTTACCGCACATCAGTTCTTGCAACACTTCTAATGCGCTGTTGCTGTTGTTGTTTTCATGGCACACCCTGTTCATAGTCTATTTGCAGAGCTTGTTGTTGCTCAGCACTACTCGTAAGTTTGTAGTCTGCATTCTGCACACGCATGGGTTTGCCTGTCAACTCTGGAATCTGGTTGATTTGGCATTAACATAATGTAAAGTACTCCCACCCACACAGAGCACAGTTCTAGCCTCAAGGCGTGTGGAGAAATCTTTAAACATGTATGGTCCTTTCAGGTAAAGCCTTTTCAGATAGGCTGAGAACTTTCAGTGGGTTTTCTGCTCCATACCTTTCTCAGTCCTTTGCTACCATATCTGACCTCTTGGCTGTGTTGGCTATATGTCTGTCTTCCATTCTTCTTCTACAAAACAGTGTATTAAGTTCCCTGTATCTGGTTAAATGAGTGCAAATTTGCATAAGTTGTGGAATCTGCATGCTGAATGTGTTTATTTATTTTTATAGTTCTTATGTGGGACTTTTAAAATTGCCTTGTTTAATATCAATGCATCTTTCAGGTTAGAAAGCAAACTCTTATGGCCAAAAGAGACCCTTTCTATAGAATGAGTATCAGCTTTCATTATGATAGGTGGTGGTTCTGTCTGCACTCCTACCTGCTGCTGGACCTAGATGCATTTTCCGTGTGTCTTGCATCTTCATGCATGGTGTATGGTGGCCCTACAGACTCAGCACCACACCGTTATTTCCAGAATTAACTTATCTTTCCATAACAGTGTCAGCAGTCACATGGTATAGGTGACATTCCCCTCCAGTTATTATTCCCCCTTCTTTGAAAGAACAGAAGCATTATGACCAGACAACAGCCTCCCAAAGCTACCTGAATCACAGCAGCTCTTTTGCCCATAAACATTTGGCCCTCTTTTTTCCCACTCTACAGAGAAACCCAAGGATTCTTCTACAATCCAGACCCCCAAACCAGTCCAGCATCCTTTGCACCAGTCATCTGCCTCACACCATCCAGTGCCCAGCCTCATTTCCAACCACAGTCTGTTCCCCCTGCCGGGAAGCAGCACAGCCACGGCAATCCTCATCCAGCGCAACAATGAGGAAGAAAAGTGGTTGGCGCGGCAGCGGCGGTTGCGGCAGGAGAAGGAAGACCGCCAGTCCCAGGTGTCAGAGTTCCGACAGCAAGTGCTGGAGCAGCATTTGGATATTGGGCGCCCACCTGGACAGATGGAAGTAGAGCACAGGCCAGAGAACCCCAGGTAAGACCAGCTTCTCAGTGGGTAGACTGACTTGCTATCCTGGTAACACTAGCTTCCCAGTGCTCAATAGATAGATCGCTTTGTCTCATTTCCTAAAGACACCCTCCTGGTAGCCAGCTAGCTGCTGTCTGCCCCTCTCCAGACTGTTGGGTTGAGAAGGTCTGAAAACCCTCAAGTCCCTGATCCAGGATGAGGTGGTTTCTTTACAGGGCGAGACCACCCAGCTGGATTGGCGCCTCAGAAGGATAAATGAGTCCCAGAGCCTTCATCTGGCTCCATTCTGTGTGGATTTCAGCAGGCACAAACTAATGCCATCTGACAGCTGCTTGGAAGCTTGGGCAGCTTGAGCGTAGTGGCCTCCATCCAACTGACGGTCACCAGGTGTCACTGAGACAGTTGTCACTAATTGGTGCCATCTTTGGCAGATGGAGGGAGGAGGGTTTGGGCCTGGGAGACTGCTGTCTATGAATGGGTTATGGTCTTGCTGGCAATGCAACTTCCTGGCCTCCAGCATGTGGTCCAGGCAGGGGCAAAAGCATCCAAGGTTGGCTTTCAGAGCCTTAGCTGTCTACTTGGCCGAGAGCAAGATGATTGCTCTTGAACACAACAGGGGACTCTCCAGCCACCACAGTGCATGTTTTTGACTACAGGCTAGATGCTTAGGCTTCAGTCCCAGTAAGAGAGTGAGTAGCTTTTTGCTAGCTCACCCCTCCATCATTGTCCTGGGCAGTGTGTGAAAAGCTGGGATACCAAGTGCTGGGCCAGGGCGTCAAAGCAGAAGCGTACGTGCAGAAAGACCGTCTCTGTCAGCACCTGCTCCTGTGCAGCTTGTGCCTCTGGGTGGACTGATACCTTTCTTGCACTGATGCCAAAGGCTCACTTAAGCGCCACTGACTCAGCTCATCCCTTTGGCTCTGCTGCTGGATCCCGTTGTTGGTTTTGGGTATCAAGGGGATTAGAGAAGCTAATCGGGTCTAAGGACGAGCGGATGGCTGGTGCGCGTGGCAGTGTCTGATTCCCATTTCACCATCCTCATGCACAGCTGTGCACACTAGAACAAGGTCACCTCTAATGTGCTCATAAAGAAGGGCCTTGGGCTGTTTGCTCAAAAAGCCACAATCCAATGGCCATTAAAGCCATTGCGCATGGATAAGAGATAGAGGTGTGACGAAGCTACAACTGTAGCCAGATTGCGAAAGCGCCAGTGTTAATCAACAGAGCCATTGTTCATTCTTGTTGCTTAATTTCAGTGATCTTTTCAGGATACTGTTTTTGTGAACAGACAAGTTTTCCAGCCTATTTATGAGTTTTATGGGGGGGGTTAAACTTTTTAGAAATGATTCTTAAATCTCTTGCTCTGGTGAATTATTCTGCATCTGTTATATGCCACTTAGAATCCTCCGTTGATAAAACTCTATAGGGGTGCTTAGCAAATATAGATAGATGCAGGCTGAGCATCCCTAATTTGAAAATCAAAAATCTGAAATGCTCCAAATTCAGAAATGGGTGTCTGAGATAGTGACATTTTTGCTTTCTGATGATTCAATATACACAAACTCCATATTATACACAAAAGTATTACAAATACTGTATAAAATTACCTCCAGCCTGTGTGTATAAGGTGTATATGAAACATAAATGAATTTAGACATGGGTCCCATCTCCAAGATATCTCAAATATTCCAAAATCTGAAACAGTCCTGATCCCAAGCGTTTCAGATAAAGGATACTAAACCCAAATGTACTGGTGGAAATTAGCTGAGCTGATGCTCTTAAATGCTGTCCCCTGAAAACAGTTACTGCAGAGACTTCCACAGCTCCAGATTACAGATCAAGGGAGCAATCTGTGCTTGATGCTCTACTGCACGGAGACCCAGTGCTCTGAAGTGGAAAACTGTTAAATGCACCGCTTCAGCACATGCAATATTTATCCTGCTAACAGTTTTAGTCCTTTTACTAGTTATTTAAAAAAGATTTCATGGCATCACACCCTTTGCACCACTAGAACATAAGGTATTTTGGAGGGCAGTTTTTTTGTTTGTGTTGAGTCTATCCAGAGTTCCTGTGTGTTTTTAACTAAATGTGAGTCAGGATTGAAGGGCACAGTTACTGTGTCCACCATCAGCTGGATTAGAGTAGGTTAATCATCATCAAGGTGGCTCACCACAACACTGTAACTTTATAGAATGAAGTGATGTTGAAAAGATTGGTCATTATCAGTTTATTAGAGATGGTCAAAATAAGATTGTCAGTATTTAGATAGTCACAGGTATTTTATTAGGCCAAGACAAACTGTGTGTGTGTGCCTTCAGGTTGCCCCATGAATTTCAGAGAGTTTTCTTAGGCAAGGAATACGCAGAGGTGGTCTTGCCAGTTTCTTCCTCTGAAATACAGCTTACACCACCTAGTATTCGTTGGTGGTCTCCCATCCAAGTACCCATCCAAAACACCAGGATTGGAGAGACCATCAAAATGCAGCTGATTTCTACTGCTTGAGTTAAAAGAAGCCAAGATGTGATGAAGTACTCAACAGACGCGATGTCAGTGTGCATTTTTAAAGAGGGAAGGTAGTTATTTTTTTTAAGCTAAGAATCCTTAATGGGTATCACATTGTGTATGTGTGTGTGTGCACGCGTATGTATACCTTCAAGTTACCTGTCAACTTATGGCATCCTCCTGAATTTCATAAGGTTTTCTTAGGCAAGGAACACTCAGAGGTGGCTTTTGCCAGTTCCAGCAGCACCTGGGATTCATTGGTGATATCCCATCCAATTATTAACCAGCACTGACCCTGCTTTGCTTCCAAGATCAGACGGGATCTGGTGCCTTTCCGGTATTTACACCAAGGTTAAACACTCTACCAATTTATACAGAGGCCAAACAACAGAAATAGAAGAACAAAATCCCAAACTATCAAAAGTACTCCATCTTCTGAAACCTACTAATTTCCCACAGCTCCCCACAGGAAAACTATATTTGTGCATGTCACCAGCAACACTGATATTGATATCCAGTGCACTACCTCCCTGAACCCATTGCTATTTATAAGGGCTGTCCATTTTCCTACTGATCAGAAGATTTCAATCTCTGTATGGACTGGTGGATCTAAATATTTTGGGGAATCCCTTATGTCCATTTCTTGAGTTTTTTTTAATAGGGAAGGTACAAATCCTAGTTAGTAATGAAGATCCTCGTTCGTCAAGGATTAATCAGAATTATAGATCAATTAATGCATAGAAGGGTGCTATAGAAATGAGAAATAAACAAAGAAGGGTTGATAGGTGTGATTCCCATTATCTTGCTGCATTAATTCTAAAAACCACTAGATGTCACTTCAGCTCCAGACTCACAACATGGGTACATGTGTCTGGCTGAGCTCCCCCCAGCGGACATGAAAAAATTGCCTTCCTAATTTTGCAGCTCATTATCTAAGCCACATGCCTAAATACCCTAGAGACACCAGATGCCGTCTGATCTTGGAAGCTAGGCAGGATCAGGCCTGGTTAGTACTTGGGCAGGAGACCGTCAACAAACAGGTGCTATAGACTGTATTTCAGAGGAAAGAACTGGCGAAACCACCTCTGAGGATTCCTTGCCCAAAAAAACCCCATGAAATTCATGGGATCACTGTAAGTCAACAGGTGACTTGAAGGCACATAGACACACACACACACGCCACTGTTGCCAAGAAAACTAGGTTCACCTTAGCGTTGCAGAAAGGACCGCAAGGCACACAACAACAAACACAAGACTTGGTAAGTTGTAGTAGAAATCTTTATCTCAGTGAGCAACAGAGAAAACTGGTAGTTAAGCATAACATATACAAGGAAACCTCAAGGAAGCAGTGATTAGTGTTGGCCAGTGACTTGCTTTTTGAGCTGTTTTTCTGCGCAATGGCACAAAAAGCAATTGACAACAAACACACATGCAAAATTACCTTAGAAACTAGTAGTAATTAGCACAGCCTCTGATGCATGAATAATGTCCACAGAGTTGTTTTTTTTTGTTACCTAACAAGATCTAGAGTGCAGTTTCAACCTTGTAGGACTGCTCTTGTGCCCTGTGTAAACTATTGCATTTCTCTCCTTCCTGCAGATTGGGACCAAACCGCCCTGAACCAAGCAGCCGAGACCAGCCACAGCATTTTGGGGGCCCCCCTCCACTCATCTCCCCAAAGCCACAGCATCATCCTGTCCCCACTTCCCTCTGGAACCCTGTCTCCTTGATGGACAGCAACGTTGAACCCCGAAGGGTACAGGAAAGCCACCCTCTCCAAAGCCACACCAGCCAGTACGAGCCCAGCCGGCAAGCCATCCCCCTTGTGAAAGTTGAGCGGGTATATTGTCCGGAGAAAGCTGAGGAAGGGGCCAGGAAAAGAGACGCCTTGGACAAGTATCAGCCAGCCAGAGAGCCTGGAGGTTCAGAGCATGGTGGCTTTCCCCACGGGCCCTTCCTAGCCGAATTGGAGAAGTCCACACAGAGCATTCTGAACCAGCAGAGGGCCTCCCTCTCACAGACTGCACCGTTAGTTGACACCTTGACCAGCAAACCTGGCTCACCTTATAGGCATCCATTACCTCGGGGCCATGACCCCATGTATGTTTACGACGAATTCTTGCAACAGCACCGCAAGCTGGTCAGCAAACTGGACCTGGAGGAGAAAAGACGGAGGGAAGCCCAAGAGAAAGGTCAGTTGGTAGGCTTTTCCTTGAAGGGCCTACAGTATCTCCACCGCTGTAGAACCCCAGATCTTTCAGAAAGGCAGGGTTAAATGGAGCTTCAAAAGGAAGGCAGGCAATATTGAGAAGAGGAGCTTCACTATGTCCCCTGTACCGAAAGAGAGGAAGGGAAAGGGGGAGAGGAAGCCATGGAAGCAGCTTGGAGATGTCAAAGTCAGATCACTGCAGCAAAAGTCAACTGTGGTTTGTTCTCTGCTGAGGATTTTGTGTGAGAAGTGTGTGTGTGTGTGTGTGTGTGGAGAGAGAGAGAGAGAGAGAGAGAGAGACATAAGCCAATTTAATATCACAGTACAGTTAAAACCATACAAAAAGTGCACACTAAAATAGAACTAAACTATTTACAGTATTAAAACCATTCAGTAAAATAATGAAATGCAAGTTTTTAAAAAGATAAAAAGCTCTTTGAAAACAGTTAAAACAATGCAGCATCTCCTAACCCGTTTTTCACAGACTTTCTGTTTTAAAGGTATGTACTTTGACAGACTGGATCTTAGTAGCCTTAAAAACACCATCCATTCTTTCAGGCCGTGGATTCAGCATGTATATTTTAAAAAAGCTGTTTGTGTAGGTATCTGTGTTGTGTATACATGGGCACAAAGGTTTGTTTTGTAAAGCAATGCAAAACTCTACATACTTTACAGCTTTTTAAACAAAGGGGAAGAAATCTTGAAAAGTAGAGTCTGGCAGCTCTTTTCCCCTTTAGCCCTGGTCTTTCAGTCACCCCATAGGATTTCTGAAACCTACAAAGCAGGAGCTTCTGGCTCTCTGAATCTTGCACCGGTCATGATGCCGGAGCCCCACTGACTCTTTAGGAAACCCACTTCCATTTGGATCCCACTGTCTGAGAACTGGGAACGGCACTCACCTAAATTGTCCTTCTGAAGGAGGAGCTTTGAGGAGCAAATGCTGAGTAAGCTGCAGGGTGTCCCCTTACAGCGGTAGGATTCTGCCAAGACAGGACTAGTTCCCTTATTACACTATGTTGTTAGAGCACTGTGTTTCACTTCAGCTGCCATGGCAACATCCTGTGGATGAGATTTGCAGTTTAGGGAAGGCATTTAGAATTCTCATCCCCAGACCAGAAACCTCAGAATTCCATAGGATGTTGCCATGGCAGATAAAGTGGAATACAGCACTCTAATGGTGTAGCATGATAAGGAGCTGAATGGCACTGAGAGTGATTGGGACCTGGTTCGTCAGCCTTGGGGACCAGATTCTACCCATTCATTTACCTGAAGGCTTTCCAAGGCAAGCTTTCTGTGTGCTAAAACACAGGGCTTGAATGTCTGATGCCTAGTAAATGTGAAATTAGTGGAAAGCAGCCTTTGAGTTTTTATCAAAGCCCTAACAGCTGGGGTCACATTGCTGTCAGCAAACTAATTGCCCCTTACAACAGAACAGGCAGTGCTTGCTCACTCTCACTACTGCATTTACAAATCGCCTTGAACACCCAGCCCATGCTGCTCTCTAAATTCTGCTTCCAAGACAGGCCCAATTAATAAATGATGAACCAAGACTAATAAAGCACCTTTAAATATTAATCTGGAATGTACAACCCAAGTGGGATTAGTTAAAAAAAAAAAAAGGGAGGAAAGCAAAGCACTTATTTGGGAAGGTGAGGCATTTTGGGTACACAGGCTGCAAAGCATCCATTGTGTGTTGTTACGCACAGACTTCCTGTTGGTGGCTTCTCATGACTCTTTGGGCACCAGCTAAGCTTGTTTTGCCCTATACGTATCCCCTTCTCTTTTGTCTGCCCCATTAACCCTTTGACACCAGTGAGTCAGCTAGCACCATGGTTGGCTGCTGAGTTGGAAGAGAGAACAAAAGCTGTCCACCCCAACCCCATTTTGCCATTCAGGAATACAAAATCAAAGCACTCCCAAAAGATGGTCAATCTAGCCTCTGTTTAAAAACCTCCAAAGAAGGACTGACTCCACATACTCAGAGGCAGCATATTCTACTGTCAAACTGCTCTTACTGTCAGGAAGTTCTTCCTAATGTTTAGACGGAATATCTATTCCTGTTGTTTGAATCCATTGCTCTGTGTCCTAGTCTCTGAAGCAGAAGAAAACAAGCCTACTCCATCTTCCATCTGACATCCCTTCAAACATTTAAACATGGCTATCACGTCACCTCTTAGCCTTCTCTTCTCCAGGCCCAACATACCCAGCTCCCTAAGCTGCTCCTCATAGGACTTTATGGTTTCCAGGCCTTTTGGTCACCCTCCCCTGGACACGTTCCAGCTTCTTGATCTGTGGTGCCCAGAACTGGACATAGCATTCCAGGTGAGGTCTGACCAAAGCAGAATAGAATGATACTGTTACATCTCTTGACCAACCTGATCATCTGTGTGGCTGAATATGCCAAGCTGTTATATTTGCTCCTTCTGTGTTACCCAGATGCTCCCACTGCTGCAGCTGGGAAGGGTGAAAGGCCTGCCTCTTGGGGTTTGGCACGCAAGTTAGCACAGTGACAGTGAAGAGAATATTCCTTAGGCGGGGTGCACACAAGTCTGAGTTAGACTCAGTGCCTATTTTTCCAGATGCATACCTGCAAAGCAGGCTGTTATCTTTCCTAACACAATAGGTCCAGTGGATGTGGTCTGTTGCCCTTGTCTGTTGCATGGTGTCGGGATTTGCTCTTGCTCTTCCACGAACGTAGAACAGCCATGGCAGTTCATTCAGCTGTTCCTCAGCAAGAAGCAAACAGTTCTTAGGGCAGGGTCTAGCTCTTTTCTACCACAGGCTAGGTCAGAATAAGATACAAGGAAGAAAGCTGTTTGGGGAGTGTTCAATTAGCGGCTTCCTATTTGCCTTTCTGCCTTCTGTGCACAGGTTACTATTATGATCTGGATGACTCCTATGATGAGAGCGACGAAGAGGAAGTACGAGCCCACCTACGCTGTGTTGCAGAGCAACCGCCTTTGAAGTTAGACACCTCCTCTGAAGTAAGTCTTCTCTCTTAGTTCATGTGGATGTGTGTACCTATGTGTATAGTACAGCTAGGGATTTCTCTTGAAGAGAGGCTAGAAAGCGTTGTGGCTTTCCTTCGTGAACAATAAATTGTTCTTGTGCCCCCCCCCCCAAAAAGATATATCCCTTAAGAAAACTAGACCTGGGCATATTGTTGTTATTACTGTTATCCTCTTCATCTTCATCATCACCACCATCACTGTAATTTATTTCTGTAGTGGCATTAGAGTACATAGCGCTGTAGGAAAAAAAGAACAACCAAACAGTTTCCTGTCCTCAGGCTTACAAACTAAGACACAGCACAAAAGAAAAAGGGGATAGCAGTGTGGGAAGGGATGAAGTCCAGCAGATACTTCCTGCTTCTTGAAGCCACAGCAGTGGCAGTTGGGATGGAGAGAGAGTCTTCCGTCAGCTGCTGGGCCTAGGCACGAGGGAGCTCTGCCTACCTCCGAAGTATAGAAGTACTTCAGCAAAAGAAAAGTTTTTCTTTCCGTTGTTATATTCTCCCTTCAGAAATTGGAGTTCTTACAGCTCTTTGGACTGACCACCCAGCAACAGAAGGAGGAAATGCTGACCCAGAAGCGGAGGAAAAGGCGGAGAATGTTGCGAGAGAGGAGTCCTTCCCCACCAACGGTCCAGCATAAACGTCGGACACCTTCTCCACGGTTTGTGCTCTCGACGCGTTACAGCCCTGATGAGATGAACAACAGTCCCAATTTTGAGGAGAAAAAGAGGTTTCTCACCACCTTCAACTTAACTCACATCACTGCTGAGAAAAGGAAAGGTAGGCATTGGCCTGATGGCAGCGACAGTAGGAACAAAGGCCAGAATTCTCTATGGCAGTCTGTATTCTGTAACTTCATGTATACTGAGCTATGTAGCAGAGGTGCTAAGAAACCCAGTTAGTGAATTGTGAAGATGCATAATAGGACACTGATAACAGTACCCTGACATGCGTCAGAAAGTGCCGATGCCCGTTGGCACCTGTTGTGCATCTTTGCCAATGTGCAGCAGTCACTTTGCTGGCTTTGCCATGTATCGACATCACAGGAGCCCCTTGCTAAATGCAGAGGTTACAGAACTGCTTTATTCTGCCTCCCATATACATAGGTCCACTTTATGCCCTAGCGAATTCTAGTGAATTAGAACCATAAGTAATCATGAAAGAAGGAGATTTTTCCATGACTGATAAAATACCATCAGAAGAGCATGTTCTCTGTTGTGTATCTCCCTGGAAACTGTCGACAAAACTGCAGTTTACGGTCCACCTAATTGCCTACTGTGTATCAGATGAATGCAGATTCTTTGCTCGGGAGGAAAAAGCCTACAGACCTGCATAGACTTGTGAGGATGAGTCAATGCATGTGGAAATTGGACTTCAGCCCATTGGTTTCTGAAAGCCATAGCTGACATAAGCCCTCTAGATTAGGTTATAAAAATATTTAAACAAAGCTGCTTTATATTTGTAACATTGTCCAGCCATTGTCTGGTCCAGGCTGAAATCCTGCATTGTCCAAGGAGAAGAGAGCAGCCTGCTAAACTGGATATAGGGCTGTGAGGATGAGCTTGAACTATGAACCAGTAAACTATATTCATCAAGATTTCATTTGAACTGCGAAGTCACCAGCAAGTTACTCTTGGTCAACCTTCTCCACTTGCAGTTGTAATGCCAGGATGGCAATACTGTATTCCTTTACTAAACATTGTTAAAGATTGCTGTGATGAGATATAGGAGGTGCTTTGATTAACTTTTAAAAATGCAGTATAAATACAGAAGTAGTCTAAGGTATTAGAGTTGCTTGTCAGAGAGTTCAGAGCAAAACACCAAAACTTATACAACCTGGATTGCCTTTTTCCCAGGCTCTATAGATATTTGCCTTTTCTCATTTCACCACTGAGAAAAGCCAGCTTCACGCTCATCCTTTCCATCTTGTAGATAAAGAGAAGCTGGTGGAGATGTTCCATGCCATGAAACAAAAAAGTGCCTCCATGGCAGTATCCATGAAAAGCTCCCCTCGGGACAGTCCTAGCATTGTTCAATCTGGTAAGTGGATGTAAACGGGATTGTTGCCTTTGGTTAAGGCTTCTTGAGGCTGAAAAATGTCCCTGGTAGACCTGTTTAGCCTCCGTCCGTGACTCTTTACTGATATAAAGCTGGTGTGTTCAGCCCAAGGAGAGGGTGTTTGAGTGCAAAGGACAAGGGTGTCTTTATTTTTCTGCTAAGGCAGGGAAGGTGGTATACAGCCTAGCAGTAGATCTGCAGTGCAAAGCCTTGGCACAGAACTAAGCCTCACTGATTTCAGTGGGACTTCCTTCCAGGCAAGCATGCTACAGAATGCTGCCTTTAGCAACCTTTGCAGAAATACTGAAAGGGGGGGAAGTGCCCCATGCATCTCATTATCTTCAGCTGCTTCTTAACCCCTGACAACTGGCAAGCATTGGGAACTGCAGTATTGTGCACATGCTGTTTTGGTGACATCTATTAGCATACTATCTCAAATTAAGTCAGTTATCATTGCACAGGTGAACAGACTTTCTTGGCTTGAGCAAGTCAGTGTTTTTCTCCTGCTCAAGGTTATACCTACACCTACCTCAAGGCAGGTGTTTTAGTTATTTCTTGGAACACAGCAGCCAAACAGTAACATATCAGCCTTGCACAAAGGCAGATTTGTACCTCACAAAGTCATGTTACGAGGCTTTTGAATATACATTTAAGAATTTGTGTGGGCAGGTATTATACCCTGGATAACCTGCACTCCACAAACCCCACCCAGAGTTAAACAGCAGTGTTTATTTTTAGTGAAGCAAGCAGCACAGCAGACTTTGTCCAGGGTTGCTGAGTACACGGTGGTTACAGGCTTTATATCTTTCCATACAAATTTGTGCTATGATTGGAGAGGATCGTAAATCTAACATCATCCCATCATTCAAGGCATGTTGGCTGTTGTTTACGTAACTTTCATCCTGGAAGATGGTATATGCTTCCTTCCTCCTTATCTCTGAGCATTTCCAGTTCTCACAACATCTTTTGGCACTTTTGTTTTCCCCTTCTGATCATCTTCCCCTCTCCCAAATACATTGTAGCAGTGGGCAATTAACCATTTGATATATTGGAATACACAAACAAGCTTCAAGCAGATACACAGTTGCAATCAACAATTGGCATTTGGTATTTTGTAGTGCTCTAGCCATTTCTAGCAATGCCTAAGCCAGCTACCTGATATAGTCTAATATACATCCAGCAGATACCTTATGACAGGAGCCATGCATCTTCACGGGGGGCGGGGTGGCTTAGCAATGCATCTCTGGAGCAAGGGGGCTTCCATCCAGTGGCTCCACTCATAGGTAAGCTTAGTTGTCTTGAGTTATGTTGTCATTTTTCCCCCCCAAAGAGCCACAAATACAGCCAATTGTGGTGGAATCAGATAAACCAGGGAGCACTGCTGCTGCTTCTCTGCCTGACACCCCGAAGACAGCTGAGCCCTGCAGAATAGAACAGCTGCGGCCGCACGAATTCCCAAGAACCAAGGAGCCTGCCCCCGTCTCTGTTGAGAAGCCCAAGTTGAGTGAAGGGCACACAGCCAAGAAGAGCCTGAGCATCCTCAACTACGTCCGAAGCTCTTTGCCGAAGGACATCCCTGTGCCACTGTCACACAGTATGAATGGGAAGAACAAGCCATGGGAACCCTTCATAGCTGAGGAGTTTGCACATCAGTTCCATGAGTCTGTGTTGCAGTCCACACAAAAGGCGCTGCAGAAACACAAAGGTAATGAAAATGCAGGCTGCAAAAATTGGGGCAGGCAGTGATAGTCTTGTCCAGCCAGGAGTCTTTGCATGC
The DNA here is from genome assembly GCA_948472985.1 of Iguana delicatissima. NCBI lineage: Eukaryota > Metazoa > Chordata > Lepidosauria > Squamata > Iguanidae > Iguana > Iguana delicatissima. Next base: position 42,100 of record CAOKZL010001731.1, on the reverse strand, counting down.
ACTTGAGAAGGAAAACCCAAGGAGCTATGAATTATGGTTAAAGCTGTGTATCAGCTTAATTTCTGTGTTGAAAGATGTGGTTCTGCAGACCAGCTTCTGCTTGCTTGACTCTGCTCAAGCAAGCCAACTTTCATTTTAGACAAGCAAAGTTGGCTCAGCTCATTTGAGAACAGAAAGTCTTCTTCACATTCCAGTTTCAGCGCCTAGAAAAATCTCTGCAAGAAAGTTTCTTGAAATAAATGTTTCATCTGTTATAGGCAGACCACATCAGCTGCATGGTACAGGTTCCATTCACTTTCTAAATTGGAACAGACATGGTCTTAAATCCTGGTGTTATTCCTGACTGGGCTAGACCTGTTGAATCAGTGGGGTTTATCTGCCTGTTGCCTCACCATTCAACAGTTAAATGGCTCTACTGTAGCTGGAATTCACCAACTGGATTCCAGCCATGGTATCCCCACAAAACATTTTACAGATGTTTTTAATATTATTAGTAGTATCATTTTCCTCGGTTGCAAAAGTAGTTTAAATTCTTTTCAACAGGTGGTGATACTCCATAAAGGATATTGGAAACAAAACTCATTTTGTGAAAGTGATTCATTTCAGTAGACAGGAGTTCAGAATATGAAATTGCTAGTACGTGCAAGCAGCTGTTGTTTGTGGGAAATGTCATTTAATAATTAAGGCAGCCAATAAGAGCAGCCAGTTTTATTGTGGTAGGAAAGGGCAATAAACTGACTGTGGGAAAGTAGTAAAATCCCCTGAAAACATCTCTTGTGCTGAATGAGAAGCATTAATCTTGCTAACTTATCTTTCCACTGAGATACTAGCTTGAGTGATAATTGTTAAAACCCTTTGATATCCTTTTAGGCAGTCCAGTTTTAATAGTGGTGGTGGTGCATTTTTTTTGGATACGTAATTGGAAGTTGGCTAACTGGGGTCCTAGATTGTTCCACAATTTCTGTGATCTTGCTCTTCTGTCTCCCCTGTCCATTCCACACACAACCCACATGCCTCAGTGCTCTTCCCCTTCATTCTTTGCTGTTCTCAGGAATCTTCCTGTCAGTAGCTTCTTTTGAGTAAGATGAGAATTGCACTTGGCACATTTTCTGCACAAAAGCTAATGCAGGTTGAAAATAGTGTTAGTTATGTTGGAAAAATTTCATTCCAAGCAATTTAACTGCTACTGTAGGTATATAGGAGTATGTTCTTACAGCCACCTTGTTTTGGTCCCAGGAAGTGTGGGCAATCCACACCCATGATGTGCAAATGGCAAAGAATCATGTGACACATCAGCCATCTTACCATGCCTGTGCGTTCATATTAGTGTTCTGAATGAGAGCACAGCTGGTCCTGGCAAACACGTTGGTCAAAATAATTGCTGAAGAGATATGTGATATGCCTGTTTTACCTCTTGCGTGCTGGCTTCTAGGTAATGCAATGGTGCACTCAGCAGAGCAGAACCATAAAGTTGATGCCTCCATCCATTATAACATTCCGGAATTGCAGACCTCAAGCTGGGTGTCTCTGCCACAGCAGAATGGCCAGAAAGACGCCCAGCATAAGGGCTTCAACCCACCAGAAAATGACAAGACGTCTGACTCGGAAGAAGACAATGAAGAGGAGGAGGAAGAGGAGGAAGAGGAAGAGCACCCCAGACCCAAATGGCATGGGATTGAAGCAATCTTTGAGGCTTACCAGGAACATATAGAAGGTAAGCTACACTGATTCAGGAGATCCCTTTGACTAATGCCTCTGTTGTTTTTCAATGATGCAGGGGAAAAAATGGAGAATACAGTGAGCCCTCCACTTTTGTGATGGGTTAGGTGTGCAAAACTCCTGTTAAGGTGAAAAAAAAACTCACACAAATAAAAATAAAAGTCAACGGCTTATTCATTGGGCAAAGGTATTAAAAATCATACAGAAAATAAATGACAATGATAGAGTCTACATCTACATTTTGTATCAGATGTTACATCTTTTGTCAGTTAAGATGGTCAGTGCGATGTATTTTGTGTATGTTGGTTTCACTGCTGGGGAGAACAAAATATTTAGCTTTTTATGTAAGGTCACGTGTGAATATCTGAAATGCAACTTAGCCAAGGTGCAAATTCAGCAGTAAGGATAACCAGTGCCATTTGAAATGGAAGCATCCATTTATTAGCAGCCTAATGCCTCAGAGTTTGGTTTTCTAGAAAACTAGCCTGATCCAGAGGCACTGACTTGGATGGCTGACTTAATAATCCAAATTTGATTGCAGAGCAAAACCTGGAACGGCAGGTGCTGCAGACCCAGTGCAGACGCTTGGAGGTCCAGCACTACAATCTCAGTCTGACCGCAGAACAGCTGTCACACACCATGACGGTGAGTACGGGTATGGAGGCAATATTTACAGGGATTGCCAAAGAAAACCAAGAACTGGTTGGCTAATTGTCCAAGGTAGGTAATTTGCTGCATCTCAATCCTAACGTCTTGTCTTCCGGTCTCATGACTAGATTCAGTCCTGACATAATGAGACTTTTTTCTGCATGTGTTTATGTTGACTTAACATGGTCTTAACCTTTCTCTTTCTTTTGCAGGAGCTAAGGAACCAGAAGCAGAAGATTGTCTCTGAAAGGGAACGACTTCAGGCCGAACTAGATCACTTGAGAAAGTGCCTTGCGTTACCTGCAATGCAGTGGTCTAGAAGTTATTTCAAGGGGTATCCCAGGTGACACTCCCTTGCACTAGGCCGAACATATAGTATAGAAATAATAATCTATTTTATTACCAGGAATATTTAATATTTTTCACTGGGAGGTTTGAAGTTTAAAAAATAAAAAAATAAAAGAAAGAGAATGTGCCATGCATGGAGCAAAGGATTATGGGATCCAGGAAAATCCAAACCTATCTCCTGAAAAGATGCAACTGAATCTTTTAAAACTCCATTTAGAAGACCTCTAGTTTGGTTAAAATTTTAAAAAGGTTGTTTTCCTTCTACTTCCTCTCCTCCTGCCTTTTTTTTAAAAATTGTTTTTAATCCAGAGATTCCACCAATGACACTAACATCCACCTCCCGCTGAAGGGGTTGGAACTGTCTTCACACCAATCTTCCTTTTTGTTGCCATATTAGTTCAACTGCTGTCCTTGGGGATCTATCCATTTCCTTTGTTCTGCAATACACCGTTTCTCAATCCAAAAGGACACCAGGTACACATCAGTTTTTTTTTTTTGTTAGAATGAACTGGATATTCTGGATACGGAAATAATTATTTGCAGATTAATAGCCCTAGCAGAAGAAAATGCAGCTTCCAAACTTGACTTCCCATGCATCAATCAGCTTTTTGCTGGAAATGCACTTCACACAAAAAAAATAAAAAGTGAATAAATAAACTGAAGGTACCTTTTTATTACTGGGGAGGGGAGGATGTACAGAACAGTGATATACATACAATACACACAGATTATGTACCCCAGTGGGTAGAATTTTCATACAAAGATTTTGCAATTAAAGAGTTGAAAAAAAAGGTGCTTCAGCCTTGTACTGTGTATATATTTAAAATGTTTTGTATGTTTTTATTACTTTAATTATTGTTATAAAAAGCTTGCCATTTTCAATATGTTTCTGCTTTTCTTTTCTTTTTTTTTCCTTTTGGCAAAAAGATAGCTTGCTTTTAGTGTTTGTACTGCTGCTGGTCAGGACATGAAAAAAAATATTGAAGTGTTTTTTTTAAAAAAAAAGAATTTTAAAGAAAAAGCTTTCCACTGGGGCACGTGCTATCACTTCTAGGTATTTTGCAATGTGTAGCACTACTTACTGATACAGTAAATTCTCTTGTGCAAAATGACAAAACAGAACACAAATTTCTCTTCCCTGTCTTTTATTCCCCCACCCCTGCCTCATACCCTGCTTTTGGAACTCGGAATACTAAATGTCTTATGATCAGCTGCTGCTGAGAGAACAAGATCTCCATGTAGAGTTTTAGGAACAAAACTGATCTTTAGTGGACAATACATGGTACTTCTTCATTCTGCCAACACCACTTAAAATCACAGCACTAGAAACATCAATTTTGTGAGGCCTCTAAAAGAACTGTTTGAAACCAGCAAAAATGTAAGGGGAAGGGGGCACTTTATGTATGCCTGAAGCTAGCTATCTTGGACCTGCTTCACTCATGTTGGCCCAGCCCACCCAACTACCCGCATGAAAGCCATTTCTGGCATGGTGTGGTCCCACTGTACAAGTGCACATGTGTGAAAGACAACTGTGTGGGACTTAACTACATCGGTCTTTCACATCTGATCAGCACTCAGTGCTAACTACACAGTGGGCAGTTCACTAGCCTCTATTTATCACACTGTTCACATGTCCACTCCTGCAGTGAGGCTCTTCAATCCATGTGATGAGGGTCTTGGCACTGTAGTTATCCCAGATTTTTTTTTTTTTAGTGACATTCAACCTTACGAACAAAAACCTTACATGGCTTTGGAATAGGCCTCTCTTGTCATCTTTGGCTCTCCAAGCAACAATTTGGCTTCTAGGCGAGCTAACGCTTTTATGTCTTCATTTAAGTACTACATGGCTGGATTTTAATGGAATGTCTTCGTACAGGTGTCTTCAAAAACAACTTTCTAACAAGCAGTTTTGCTGTTCTTTCCAACTATCCATAATTGCCACTATTATCTGTAAAACTGACAATATCAAAACCCAGCACCTTTTCAATAGGGGCAGGACAGATATGCAAGGCACCACGTGACAAGTGATACTTGGTTAGCAACTATATGCTGAAAGAATACTAAAGCCCTGGTTTTTTAAACCTTGTCTGATAGGGCTGCTTATCATTTTGCTTTATTCTTTTACATGTGGTGCAAGTCCTTTATGAAGCATAAAAGCAGGGAGTGTGTAAATTTAGTCCCCATCCATTTCAAGTAACTGTAGAATGAAGTTTTTTTTCTAAGGGACAAGCACAAATTCCGCACCCATGTACCTTTCATGCTTGGTAAGAGGACAGTAATTCATAAACAGAGAATCTGTTCTCTTCAGTTTAAAATGATTTCCCATTTGCCTTAAGTATTCCACTCCACCTCGCCAACAAATTCTTACAGACAGTGTGTAACAAAAGCACAATATTTTGGACAGAAGCATATCTGTAATCTTGAGATTTGCAGGTCTTTCTACAGTCAGGGTTCACTGGTTTGTTTGTTTTTTTAATCTTTGTTGTACTTTTTGATTTTTCAGTCCGTGATGAACACTGTTGGTTTCCCTTTTTGTGAACACTGACCATGAAAGACACATTTGTGTGTTCTTGCAAGACTCTGGTGCCCCGCTGTAAAGGAAGATTACACCTCTGTACGTTTAATAGCTGCTTAGAAGTAGATGCAGCTGATACAGCTTCTTTGCTCCATGTGACAAAGCGATACCTGCCATAATGCCCTTTTCTATGCAACTTGAAAAAATACCAAAGGCCTGGCCACCCTCCAGAAGAAAGTATATCTATTGTTAATAAGCAGGGAACATAGAACAGCAAATGCATGAGCTTGTGTTAGAAAGTCTTTTTCCTAGCCACAGCAAGAAGCAACCTTGCTTTTTTTCCCCATTTTAACAAGTCATCTGTCACAGAACTAAACGTGCCAGTTTCTCTAATAGTATTCTGAACATCCTTCCTTGATGTATTGAGACAATCGGCTCTAATGGAGCATGAGAAAAAAGGGCAGGAAACCGGGAAAGTAATTCACATTATACCCTTTCCCCTCCAAACGACGGAGCATCATCACACATTTGCCTTCCACAGAGAGAAAAAACACATTACTGCCCCTTCACTGTATTAACTGGTTGTAACAAAACCAAAACAAAATTAAACCCTGAAAACTTACTTTATCTCCACCCTTTTAGGCTAGCTGAAAAGTCTTCAAGCATGGGATTGTAACAAAACTCAAGTTACAAGCAGCTTCAGATTCCATTTCTGAACAGAAAATAACTCTGTAATATTTACAGAAACTAACCAAGTGAGAAGGCAACGAGTTATGTCACATACTCTCCTGGGGAGGGGGGGCAGCATTGCCTTTAGGCATTTTTGACAAGTGATAAGAAAACAAAGTTGGGATGAATCATGAACAGCTCTTAATTTATTCTAACTAAATAAAATCTTGATATTCACATCCTCACTTTTAGATTATCAAGATGATTGTGGGCAGTTTGGCTGATAGTAACACATCATGTCTTTCCCAACAGCTGCAACAGCAGTGTCAGTTTCAAGTCAGCATGGATCATAGTTTTTGCTTCCTACTTTTACCAATGTGGGAATGGGAGGGAGGGGGGAAACAGAAGGGCATAGCAAGAGGGATGTCATTGCACTCAAGCTTCTAAACATTAGTTGCACTAGTTTTTCTTTCAACCAAGTGGAACGCAGGCTAGATTCTGGGAAGACGTTTGCATCACAGTACTTCAGCTTCTGCAAACCCAACAACGTGTGCTGTTTAAGGATGCACGTGAGAGCCAACTGGCTTGATTTCCTTATATATGTACAAGAGTAAAGAATGGATGTGCACTTAGTCAGACTTGGTTGGACTCCAATCCAGCTACATACAGTGGTATAGAGGCTGCCAGATCAGCTGCAACTTCCAATTCAGAATAAGTGCATGTTGTTTAAAAGACTCTCTCTTGTACGATGCAAAAGCATAATGGGAAAGGTTAAGGAGGTGCTAGTATACAGTATCCCACATTCTGAGCAACTCATTTCTCAAATGTTCTCTCCTTTTCCCCTGGCCTCAGCAGTGAGAGTCAATTCCTTCTGCCCATCCCGTGCCCAGACTGCCTCACCCGCTGCTTAAAATCTGAAAGTACCCTGTTTGTTGTCCCTTGCCCGCCCCCTAGGACCATGCTGACTGGTTGTTATAATACACAGACTTTCTCGAGCAACTAAGCACAGAGCATGAGGGGAGAGCAGGAGGATAAAGGCCTGCTGGGGCAGTTTAGATGCTGTGAGACAAACCTGTTTTAAGTGTACTTGTTTGAATTAAATGTAATGTAATATATTATTTGTTGAATGTAGTAATTAGGTATTTATGAATATATTGTTGTAATTTCTGACAACATCCAAAAAAATAAAATGTTCCTAAATCATGACAAAGGATTATTTTCCCAGCCCCAGTGGTGAATAGAAACAACAACAGCTGTATATAAGTTTTAAAACAGAAGCATTGATTCTGCTTAAAAAGACTCTTAGTAGAAGACACAGATAAAACTCTGCAGCATAACAAGCTTCACCAGGCATTTATACAGCATTCAGCATGAAGGTGTTCACAACAAACTTTACAACTACATCATTAAGGCAGGTTACTATTAATTCCCCGGGAAGGTGAACAAACTAGAAACTTGTAACACCTAGCAGCTGACACTCATCTGGGACACTAATTCTGCTAGTGCTAAGTCAAAACGGCTCACAAGTCCACCTTAGACAGTTTATCTAAAGCAAAAACACAGAAGTCAGATATGACAGGACAAACTATTAGAAACCATGTCTATGTGGCATTGTTCTCTGAAGTACACATGCAACTGATTCTTCACATAAAGATGATTATTGTAAATTTTTTTAAAGGAAGAACAGACTAAAAGCAGACTTAAATGGTAGGATAGTTGGGACTACTTTTTTTTCCCAGCACAAGCAAGATCTAGTTCCATCTTCAATAATTTTCCAATTCAATACTAAAAAATGTACTTCTGAACTGGCTACATTGGTTAGGTTTCATACCAAGATTGGGTGGAGGAGGCCACTAACAGAGAGAGTTAATAGGGTAAATAAGAAACAAAGAGAAGTTGTATTGCAGCTTTTTATATTCTAAGCATCAACTGTTTCACTCAGTTTTTGACAAGTATTTCACTAAGATACCAAAATCACAATACTGTTAAATACTACATTTTCTTTAGGTGCTCCTCTTTAATCAGAAATATCCCCCAAACAGCCAGCAGAGGTCACAGTATTAAATTTACACAAGGCACCTCTTAACTTGTGTCTGGTTAAAAAAAGATTTCACTGGCACTTCCCAGTATCATGGTATTTTGGCTGCACCCGTCTCTTACAGATTATAATCCAAACACCTAACACCATTCCCTATATGATTGATTGCCTGAGCATGCCAGCTAATGAATATTTATACAATTAAACTGACACCAAGCTGAAAGAAACAGAAGGCTTGAGGAAAGAAAGGAGAGGACAATCTTCAATATATGGATAACACAGATATGACAAACCAAATCAAGTGATGTGCCTTATTTCTGTGGGTCCATTTCCTCACAGACTATACACTCTCCCTCTTAGCAGACACACAAATACAAAGGCAATGCACTTCCGTGGTTGCTGTCAAGGAAAAAGGATCCTTTATCATCGAAGAAAACTCTTTACATCTAAGAACAGCTGACAAATAGACCGCAGTAAGGAGAAACAGTACACCCTTCTGGGAAAGATGGGTTAGCCGCTACATATCACTCCAAGATAGGCCCACAGGAGCACTGTGCAGCCAGGTATTTAAAATAGACTCACTCTGTCATTTCTCCTGGAGGCATCAAAAAATAAAGGCCCACTGAGGAATTGGATCCTTTGGAGAGAGGACCAATTTGTTTCCTCCTCCTGGTTTTAGACAACAAAATAATCCAGCACAGAAGATAATGAAGAACTCTAGCCAATTCATCTTGGAAAGACAGCAGAAGGAATAACACAAGCCCCTGGAATGCTGCTGGGCCAGCACATCTGTTTGCTGAGGACAGTCACTGAAGCAAGAGGCCACGGTCCTCAAAGTGAAGTGATTTCCTGTAACCCTGGCAGACTGGATCAGCTACCACGCTGCAGCCTGAGCTTTGCACAGCTTCCCCACAAGCCAATAGGACTAAATAATGTATAAAAAAATTCTCCACAAAGTAGTTTTTCCTTTCAGTGAAACTTCATAAGATTTCCAAAGGTGCATAATACTATAAATATTATTGATTTTAAGACTCGTGAAAAACTGCTGAACAACAAAATACCAGAAAGTTAGTGCACAGAAGATTTCTGCTGTCAAAAGTCCTGGGACTGGGCACTCTCTCCAGGCTGAAGATTTCTGCGGAGCTTGTACATGTGATCTAAAGCTTGGGTTAGGAAGGCACCGATGGTGTTGATCTCCATCAAAGTCAGATTATCCAGCTTATAAAAGACAAAGAGTTGATGTTACCAAAATGAAAACAACACCTGTGATCATACAGAGAATAACCACAGCCTCAGCATACCTGACCACTGCTTGGAACTGACTGGAATTGAAATTCAGAATATCTAGCAGGTTGTGGAAGACTGACTTACCGGTATATAGGTTTTCATTCCCCTTCCAAAATATTCCAAAAAGGGCTACAACAAACTATTTTGGTTCTCCAGATACATTTCATTTAGAATTTAGAAGGTGGGAAGGGAGTCAACGTGGCTTTTAGTGACTTTCACCTGTAACTAAGTATCAGCCATAAAAAGAAATTTTTATCTAGCATTCCCCAATCAGATGTCCTTCAGTCATTTTGGACTACAACTCCTGTGATCCCTCATCATTGGCCCTACCAGCTGATGCTGCTAAGTGTTGCAACCTAAGACTTCTAAATGGCACTAAGTTCGGGAAAACTGTTATAATCCCCCGAAAATGAATAAAAACAGAAGGCACCTGATAGTGAAAAGGACAAAGAAAGAAACAGTTCTCAAAGTGCCTGATTTCCTATACCCCACACATTGCTCACAAGCTTCTAAAAATGCAAGTAGATATATGAAAATGTTAATGCAAAATGTAAACACCCTAAAATGTTTCTGAAGTGCACAAAAGATTATAACAAGCCGTTTCTTACAGAACAACCACCCACAGACACATCTAGTATTTATGAGTATATTTATGCTGTGATGGCTATTCAAATTTACACCAAGAGTGTGTCACTGTATGTGTGTGTCTATGTGTGCGTGTACACACACACAGATAGATAGATATATAGTAGCATATAAAGTACCCAAAGGCTTATTTAAGTAGAAGGCATTCCCTTATTATTTTTTAATTAACTTATTTTTTTTATTATTAATTCATAAGTTTACTTAATATTTGTTATTCAAAATAAATTTCACTCTTCCAAAAATAGAACCAGATTCATATATGAAGATAAGATCACTCAAATTCTACAAAGTCACTAGTACAGGGGAAAAAAGCTTTATCATGCTGCTTCTTCTTCCCACAGATCCGCTGTAACTTACTCTTAAAATGTACACTAACCAAGTGTGGATATATGGACATCAAAATTTAATATGCACAAAATACTTTTGTATATAAAATATTTTTCAATCTTTTTGTTTGAATACTGTTAAGTATGCATATTGCATCACCTGCACAGTGTGAATTTTAGTACCTATCATAATATATTTATTAAAAATATGAACGATGGCTGAAATTCTGTATTGTCAGAAATAAATACAATGATGGAGCTACACTGTCATAGTGGCATCAGACAATGCCACCCCACTCCTCCAGAATCTACTGTTTCAGCTCAACTGAAAGATTTCCAAAGCACTGCAGACTGGGATGTTCGGAAATGATTTCTACACACCCTCCCACTCATGAGGTACACCAAGAATAGGCAGCTGGAGAGACTCTCAGAGTCTTGCCCCAACTGCTTGTCTTTTTGTTTTAAGGTTTTAAGTTTCTGAGTTAACATTTTCACAAATATTTGTTGCGTTTTAGACAGTCCCTGGAAGAGGAATTTCAAAATGTCTTGGGCATAGCAGATCAATCACTTCTCAAATCTGTTTCTCTCTGTGTTTTGCTTCTTGCTCCAATTCACAGACTAGCCTTCCCCAATCTGTTGCTGCCCAGACAGGGACTACAAATCTCACCATGCCAAGCCAGCATCCCCATGATGGAATTATAGTCCTAACACATCTGGACAGTGCCACACTGAGGAAGACGGTTGTACACACATAAAATATGTATCTCAATGCAACACATATCTATCTGTCTAGCAAATTTAAGGTTGTTTCACATACTACAGCTTACAAGCATGTATTTACACATGTGCAACAATACTTCAAAGGGAGACTTGCTTTATCATGCACACAAGCAGGAAGTACATTTTGTGAGAGCTGCCTGGTAATGCTTCCATAGCAAAGTTAATGCACATTGGTGTACCGCCAATCCAAAACTTGTGAAACAACCTTAGACTTAACTATGTCCTCAATACAAAGTCAAGCAAGAAAGAATTAAATTGCATAGCAAAGATCTGATACCTGCTGCTTCCATTGGCTAACAGGAGTCTACAGTCTAACAAGAGTCACTGTCACTATTGCTACCAGTTCATGATGATTCAGACAACATACAGCTTCAATTGTTTATCACTAATTCATCAGATCATAGTGGATTTCTCTTACCCTGGCATGAGCTTCCTGCTGTCTGACAAAGCTATCTGCAGACAACCGGAGTTTTGCTATTCGAGTGTCCCACGTATCCTTAACCAGCGTTCGGATCTCATCTGCCTTTGGGATATTGTCTGCAGCACTAACAAAGAGGGAAAATTTATCACACCAAGTTACAAAAGACCAAAGATCACTATAAATGATCAATGTATAAAAGCTTAGATATAAGCCATATTGCTCAGCTTCTGTGCAAGAAACTGTATTTTTTTCATTCCTTCAAAGACAAAGCAGTGGTGAATGTCCCCCACTGAACAAGCTGAATTACACTTCATGCTTTCTGTAGGCCACTATTTAACATTCTATCAATTTAACTTTATATTACTGAAAGTTACAATGGGGGAAAAAAAGTACTACTGATCCATGCTAAAAGAAATAAATGCATCAGGCAAGTACTCCAGATCAGCTGTTCTCAGACTTGGTCCTCCAAGTGTTTTGGACTTCAGCTCCCAGAATCAGTGGCCACCAGCCAAGCTAGCCAGGACTTCTGAGAGCTGTAGTCTAAAACAAAGGGACCAAATTCTGAGCACTACTGCTCTAGACAATTGGTACGCTGTAATACCCTCTCCTGGTTCCCTAATTCAAATCTGATGCAACATGAGTATTCTTGTGCCCAAATAGTACAAGAACTTGTCCATTAGGAATCTTTTTACTGAGAACAAAGTGATATTGTGTTATAGTCAGAAACCTACTTACTAATTCAACAGCAATTTAGTCAATTCCATGTAGTAAGGGCTAGGCATTGGGGTGAAAGTGTCTTGATTGCGTTCCTGCTCTCGGATTTGCTCCAGCTTTTCTAGAAAACAATAAACAAAGAGAAAGGTGCTTTACAAAGAACAAGATGCTGTTTTAGGTTGATTCATTTAAGCAAAACAGCGAGTACTCAGATTCCAATGGATGAAGCTTCAGCAACAAGCAAAGTGATTAACATGTATTTGTTTTAGTCCAGCAAACTGTCATGTTGAATTACAGCACAAAATGGACTCCAAAAGTAAACCAGCATCAACACTAAGATGCCATGGTTCACCAACACTAAAAAAAACCTGGCATAACAACATAAGCAAGGTTGCCTGGTAGAGTCCTGCCTGACATGAGAAACTCATAACTTTTAAAATGTCAAGTTCTCTTAAAAGCTGCAATTATTTAAAAATTATTACTGAGATGCAGCAATATATAGTTGCATGTGCAACCAATTTAAAAAAGCAACCATGACATAAAATAGCAACTGATGAGCAATTGAATTTTAGGAGCAAAGATCCAACTCCTACAAACAGGAACTGCTCAGTAACCAGTAACTCAGTAACTAAGACAGGAGATAAGTTCTTCCTTACCTACATCCATCCATTCTGGAGGTATGAGACGACACTTTTGTCTCTGTTTCAGATTAATAGCCAGCCAGAGAGGTACTTGTACAGGTAGTCCAGGATTAAAGGGGCCCAGGTCCCCCTACAAAAGAGAATCATAATGGAAAAAATTAAGTAGCCACATCATACCTAGTTCAGACATACTCCTGACATTTACAGCAGCCTGCCAAGGTTTCAGACACAAGTTCTTTACTATTCCTATCTAGAAATGCCAAGAAATGAAGATGTGATTTTGTAGACACAAAGCACATGCTCTGTCACTGACAAGAAGATGTCACAATCATTTTTGCAGAGGTGAACTTCCTCTGAGGAGAACTGGGGAACTGGAGGCTTTCTAGATGTTGGTGATGGAGGATTCTGTATGGCAGGGCTTTCCAAATGGTGTGTTGTGACACGTTAGTGTGTCACCTGAAAGTGTGTAGGTGTGTCGCCTTCCTGGGCTGAGAAAGACCCCCTTCACCTCAGCCATTCCTGCTGTCACTGCTCTCACTGGGGCCTTTTCTTGCCAAGGGCGGTGGCAACGGGCCAGGATCGGGGGGGGCTGCATTTCCTGTTGCTGCCACCTTCACCAGGGTCTTTCCTGGCAAGGGCAACAGCAGCTGGGCAGGATCGAGAGGACTGCCTTTCCTAGATACACCTGTGGGTATTGCAGATGTGTAATCGGTTAGTTTAACTTCTGGTTAGCTGTGTCGTGAAACGATGCATGTCTAAAAAGTGTGTCACCAACATGAAAAGTTTGGAAAGCTCTGCGCACGGTGCCATTTCAGGAGATAGGACCAAAAGAAAGGCAAGCAGCAGCATCAGAAGGGAGAAAAGGTTAAGAACCGCTGCACTAAACAAATACTTGCTTTCTAGCTTTTTAGAATAGTTAACACTTCCTTCTTGCGCAGATTCAGGTGAGGAAGACAAGGACCACACTTTAAGGAGCAGCGAATCTACTCTGGCAGGAGGGTTTGTGCACTGAAATCCTCGTTACCCATTGCCAGCAAGTACTAATTATTCCCCATTAGGTATACACAGATGTAGGTCTTGCAAGATGTATTTAGCTGCAGATGCTCGCCTCTTTAGCGGCTGCTAAATCATTCATATAAAACAGAATTAAAACCCGAAATTAAATTGAGGGCAGAAATGGCTTGAGGGAGCGGCTGCCCACAGGGCAGAGGAAGCCTCGGCCAAAAGGCCAGGCTGGAGACTTTTCTAGTGCGAAGAGCCTGTTTTCCACAGTGGTTCTCGGTCGTTTGTTGTAGGTTTTTATGAATTTATATGTTTTTATGGCGCTTTTCAAATGTTCTCCGGGTTTAATTTTGCCGACGGAAGCCGCCTTGGGTCCCCTGCGGGAGAAAGGCGGCGTACAAACACAATAAATACAACGATGGCTGGGGATGATGGGAGTCGGAGGCCAGTCAGGTCGGAGGCCGCAAACGCCGGCCGGGATAGGGGATTGTGGGGTTGCCGTGCCCAGCTCGGGGAAGAAGCCGAGGTCCCGGCTCACCTCCAGGCGGGGGGTGGTGGGAGCTGCAGGCCGCCGGGTTGGCCGAAAGGCTCCCGGGCGCCATTTCTTCCCACAAACCGCCCCTCGTCCCGCTCCTCCCGCTCAGCCGCCTCCCCTTTTCCGCCGCCGCCGCCTTTCCCCGCCGGCCTACCCACCCCAATGAGGTACATCCGGTCCAGGCTGAAGTTGGGGATGATGGTGACCCGCTCGTGCTCGGCCAGGAACTCCACCTCGGCGGCCTCCATCGCAGAGAGGCGGACGGCGCGGCCGCCCCGTCGAAGTGAGAAAATCGCCTCAGCCGCCTGCACTAGCTCCCCTTTCCATTGGCTACGGAGGACGACAATCCCCGCCCACCGCGGGCTCTTTGCCGAATGAAAGGCTCGCCCTTTCTTCACGCGCTCCTCCCGGCCGCAGAGAGCGGCGTCCGCTATTGGTTGGGAGGATAAAGAAAGCTGTCGCTCAGGCTACAGCCTATAAACGGCTTGGGTTTGCCCCCGCGCGCGGCGGCAGCGAGTCTCTCATTGGCTGGCAAAGGAGACCGAACCACGACCACTACTACCCGCTCGTCCTGGCGTACCGTAGCTCTTCTGACCCCGCATTGGAGTAGTGTTGTTTCCTATTGGATGACCGGGAAGAGAAATCCCGCCTACTATCAGCTCTTCGTCGAATGAAAGCCTCGGCTTTCGGCCTTGCTCCGCCTGGTGGAGCAGCTGCGGCTGCCATTGGTTGAGGAGGAAGCGAAACTATCCGGCTGGCCCAATACCGGTGGCGCTTTGCTTTCAATAGGGTTTTTTTTCGGTTTTTTACTTAGCCCCGCCCACCAATGATAGCTATTGGTTGCAGCGTCTGTTATGCTCTTTTTTTTCCTGGCCTTTTGTCCCCCGCGCTGCGTGGGGCGTTTCCCAGCCCCTGATCCCTGATTGGCTCATTCCTCGGACGCTTCTCTTTGATTGGTTCTCGTTTCCCAAAAGCCAGGATGATTGTAAGGTCTGGAAATTTGGGGGGATTCATCGGTGGCAATTGCGTCGCACCCTACCTGTCACTTTCTTATATTGAATTCCACTTTCTTCCCCTCGGACTTTTTTTTTTTTAAGAAATAAGGACAAGCTCATATGAGTTTTTCAAAACGTTGGTACAAATTTTTGCCCCTTGAGAATTTTTTTAAAAAACGGCCCATTGCCTGCAAAGCGCCCAGTGCACACTGGTGCAGCAGAGGACACGATGGGATTGATGATGTGCGCCTTGCATTGCTCCTGATGCGCATCACAGCTGTCCGGCGAGCATGGGGCGTCGGCGCTGTCCCCGGACCCATCCTCGCAATTCGGTAGCCAAGATTCTCAGCAGCTCTGCTATAGGTAGCGAGGTACAAATTGAGCCGCCTTCACCCAGAATGCTCGGAACCAGGAATGTGATGTTTTCCTGATTTTGGAATGGCGTCGCCCACCCAGCCAACATCGCGATGGCTATATCGCGTAAGGCTAGAGGGCGTAAGACAGGACTCGCTGTCTTCTGGCACCGTGATCCAGCTGGTGTTCCTCCCTGTGGCGTAAAGGGCATTATGAGTAACCATTGTCGTTGTTGCTGTTATCTGCCGTGGGAGTCCTGAGTCCTATGGAGTCCTGAGATTTTCAGCTTATGAAGAAGTGTTTAGAATTCTCAGCCAGAGAGCTCTGGCACCTCACCAAACTACGCGTGCCCAGGATTCCATGGGATGCTGCCGTCACAGCTAAAGTGGAATCATAGCACTGTAATTGCGTTGTATGGAAGGGCCCTAGATGCCCTGCCACAAAAGACTGGATGCAACAAGACCACCTTCTCTCAACGCTCCTGTGCAGGTTCATTTGGCAGGATTGTTACCCTGATTTCTGGGGGTCCCGGGAGGGACACCTAAGTGCGCTCCAAAATTACAAAGTTGGGAAGTAGCAAAGAGCACAAGCTAGCACTACGAGAGGCAGGGCAACGTAGCGAGATCTTTTACCCAGCGTCTACGGGGTCAGGCCGAGTCAAGGAGCAAACAGATGTGACTAATAATAATTGTTTTTACTGATACACAGCCAAACACGTGTGTGCAACACACTCACACAGAAAACTATAGAAATAAAGGTAGGAGTGGTATAGAGGGTTTTTAAGAGGAGGTTTGGTATGGGAAATACTGCACCCGTCCTGAAGCCTGGAAAGTCTGAAGGAAGAGGTCCGTAGAAGTAGAGATCTCAGCCTGAGGAGCTGAGGGGAAGGCTCGCTGAACGAAGCGGCAGCAAGGCGGGATGGAAGCCAAGAGCGATCCGAGGAAGCTCTTAAAGTCAGGGGTTCTTATAGGGGAAAATGCGGCTGCAGGCTAGTCCGTTCTCGGGGATAACAATGAGTTTTGGGCTGGAGACAAAGCCTCCGAAAGGTCAGTATTTTACACGATTGAGTTGAGACCGAATTGTCAATAGAGCAGCCAGTATGCAAACGCAGGGTGCTTGATGGTTGAGTATTCGGCTCGTCAAGCTGCCTGCTCGGGGCAGGGAGTCCTTTGTACGTAGCGTGCATACATAATGCGGTACTTGCCTTGAGGTCTCCTGAAGCGGCAGTCTGGCTATTTCTGGCCTGCTTGTATTTGTTTGGAATATTACAGCAATTTGCAGCCGTGCCTGTATGCGTGCTTGTTGGGGGGCCTCGCAAGCATGTGGGGAGGAATAGGTAAAGAAGGCCAAATTATTGATATCAAAGGATATCTAATATCCCACGAGCTCAGGCTAGGAAACTGCGGTAACAGGATGGTCAAGGGTGGACAAAACCATTTTCCAAGGAGTCTTCTGCAAGCGTACTAGTCTTTCAAAGGAGTAATCCCTGGATTCTGTCGAACTTGGGCCAATTAGATGCAGCTCTGTAAAATGAAAATGGCCAGGGAGCTAGGCTTACCAGGTCAGGACTATCCCAGATCCTGAGATTTCAGAGTCAAAAACCCAGGAATGCAGTGGCATATCTAGTGTAAGCAGTGCCTAGAGCACACATGGAAGTTGCACCCTTACCTTCTTGCCCCTACCCCCACCCCTAAACGCATGGCTTTTTTGCGCTCCCCCGGCATTGGCGGCCAGGGCACGTATCCTACTTGCCCCGCCCTAGCTACCTACGCCTCTGCAGGAATGACTCCTTTTGATGTCACAAGAGGCAGGCTCTGGTGATGTCACAAGGGTGATGTCATAGTGGATAGGCTTTGCTGCTGTTATTAAGCATCAGCCACATTTGCACAGAGAATGCTATTCAAATAAGAAAAAGTCTAAGAAACCAGGAAAACGCACACACACAAACGCACACACACATTTTGCAAGGCAGCACTTTCACCTTCAGATACATCCCCATTAACCTAAGGACCAATCTAATGAAAAATAAGGGCCTGTCACACCTACCAATCACATGTACCTTTTTCCCCTGCACATCTCAGGAGATCTGCCTGCAAGGACTGGTTTTCATCCCCTTTGAACTTGTTGCATCCCCACAGGCAGTCACAGGGACTTGTGGTGATCACAGCAAGGAGCAACTGGAAAAGTCCTACATTATTGTGATCGAGTTACATTCATCCACCACCATGGTCAAGATTCAGCTTTGCTCCCATGCTGGAAAGTGAAGGAAAGCAGCGCTTCAAATATAGAGAAAGGGTGTGTCTTAAAGATGGAATCTGCCTGGCTTACCACAGTCCTTTCCTTGAGCAACAGCCAGGGACATCTGTGCACCAAAACCCACTTACAACAGAAAGAGAAAGGCAGATAACCTCCAGATAATAAATAAATAAATGCTTTGCCTTCCACCATCGAAATAAGCAGATTTATTTATGAAACCAAGGAGAATATACCCACAAGCAAAACCCTTTCAGCGTGCTTCAAAGACCGATTAGCGTCCAAAAATTCTAAGTCTAGGAGAAAAGGTAGGAAGAAAAAGGGCGAGGGGGGGGGAGGCCATTTATTGAGGAATGATTTACAGCATTGTCAGATGAGCTGTCAGGTTGTCAGGTCACCATGGAAACCGAAAGCCTTCAAACAATATTAGCTGTGATGGGTCCGTTTAATAGCCCCATTCGGGCAATCCTCTTTGAAAATGCTCCGTTTCTTTGCTTTAATGTCCTGGCAGCAGCCCCAACTTTGACCCAACAGGGGCCATTTCCGCACTAGCCTGTTATAGTGTGATGATTCCACTTTCAACATCCTCTGGAATCCTGGAGTTTGCCGTTTCGGGAGGGGCCCTCCCGAAACTGCAAACCCCAGGATCCAGAGGATGTTGAAAGTGGAATCATCGTGCTATAACAGGCTAGTGTGGAAATGGCCAGGGATGAATTAGAGGGACCGATAACCATCCCTGCATCTCAAATTGGGGGAAAGGGAGAGGGTTACCGATTCTTCTCTGCCCATTTTGTCTTAAATCCAGATACCTCATTCTTTCAAACAAGAGCTGATGGATTTTAAGACTCTGAAATTCTCCACGTTGCAAACGTAAAAAATGGAAGTGATCAAGATTGGAGAGAAAGAGGAAATTAACATTCATCATCCTTCTGTTCCTGTCACAAGAAGGCCTTGTTAAGCCTAGATTAGCCGTCCTGATACCCATTTGTTTCCTCTTCCCTGTCTCTCTAAAAGCTTAATTGTTTTAGCTGCAGTAACTGATGTTTCCTATAAATTCACTTAAATAGCAACAAATGCATCAGAGTATACTGCCAATGGCACTTGCCTTCAGGTCCACCTCAATAATCCTACCAGTTTAGCCTTAAAATTTCTCCTTCTCAATGCAGAAGATTGCCTGATCCTGTCCGCAGTCTGACACCCTCTCCAGATGTGTTGGACTACAACTCCCAACATCCCCAATAAGCTTTTTTGGCTTCCTAGCAGGGATGATGAGAACAGAAACCCAACTCAGGTGGAGGGTGTTGCATGGAAGACGGTCGCCTTACATTGACTCAGACTGTATCATCCAATCTGTATTTCTAGCAGTGGCAATCTAAGGCCTAAATCGGGGTGGAAAACAGATGGTCCTCCAGAAGCTGGTGGTCTACAACTCCCATCAGCCTTAGCCAATGGTAAGGAATGCTGGGAGTTTTAGTCCAACTTCTGGAGGACCACATGATTCTTACCTCTGGCCTGTATCCAATTTTCCAACTTTTTTTTTTTAAAGGAAAGATACGTTGGGGCTCTGCAAAAACTGAGGGCTAAATCCGGGAGTTAATGCAATGGTTACAATCATGTTACCCCACAGGTATTGTTATATTGCAACTCACAGAAGCCCCAGCCAGCATGGTCAAAGATCAAGAATGCTAGGAGTTGCAGACAATAATAAAAGGAGTTCTCCAAAGAACAGACATAGTTACGAAGCGAGACCCTCTTAATAATGGCATTTTTTCACAGTTATGCCTTTACGCACATTCCACCCCAGCTACCTCCAATCCCATTTCCAATATCCGTCTTAGAAATGGAGTAGTTCCATACACAATGCACCTATTTACACAAGTGGCATGGGTTTGGGTTGTTTGCTTTGGCTG
The DNA here is from genome assembly GCA_948472985.1 of Iguana delicatissima. NCBI lineage: Eukaryota > Metazoa > Chordata > Lepidosauria > Squamata > Iguanidae > Iguana > Iguana delicatissima. The sequence continues at coordinate 22,300 of CAOKZL010001731.1, read as the reverse complement.
GCATCCAGAGACACTGATGTCTTTGGCACTCATCCTAGCTCAAAGGCAAAGCATCGGTCCGGGGTGGGGTGGGCAGGCTGTAGTATTGAGTTTTACGATCTCTGCAGGCTACCTATTCTATTCTTAATAGAAGTCTATTATGGTAGTCTTAGTAGAATAGGTAGTCAGTTTAAAAAAAGAAAACAGAAAGCAGCCCAGCTGGATTTTGAATACTGCCTAACATCTGAAGGCCTAAATGCCCTAAAGGCATCAGGTCCTGTCTGATCTTGGAAGGTAAGCAGAGTCAACCTTGGCCAGTACTTGGATGGGAAACCACCAATGAATACCAGGTGTTGGAGGCTATATTTCAGAAAAAGAAGCTGACAAAACCACCGCTGTGTATTCCTTGCCCAAGAAAGCTCTGTGAAGTTCATGGGATTGCCATAAATCAAGAGAGTTAGAGGGACATACACACACAGTTTAAAAATCCTCTTCTCATCCATTTCTGCAAACACAGTTGCATTTTTAATTATTTCCAGGATTTGTACACAGCGGCGAAATAATATGCTACCCTTCAAAAGCCAACCCCTTGCCTGTGTCAGAGGAGCAATTGTGTAAAGTTTATAAAATCTAGTCAGAATGCGCTGCAGATGCAATGTGCGCAGGCAGCCTAACAGTGGCTCTGACATGGTGTGAATACACTTTTGTGCCTTTTGCCATCTGCTGCTGCCATTAAAAAATTAAATTTCCATCTGTTTTTATACCTCCTCCCTACACAGCACACACAGAAGGCATGCACTCTTTTCCATCATGATGAGTTTTGCTTCTTATCGCAAAGCCTTGTGCCGATATAGGGGCTGGTTACAGGGAGCATATGATTCCCTGGTTGAAACAGCTTTACTGGCTACCTGGTCTGTTTCTGGGCACAGTTCCATGTGCTGGTTATGACCTACAAAGCCCTCTGTGGTCCATGTCTCTCCGTGTGAGTTTGCCCAGGTCTTACACTTTTTGCAGGAGAGGTTTCCCTCCATCCCACCACTGTTTCAGGCTCAGGGCATGGGAGAGGACCTTCTTCGGGATCTCCTTCTAGGCTGCGGAACTCCCTCCTGAGGAAAGCCCAATTGGCCCCTTCTCCGCAATGTTTCCACCCACTGACTGAGACATTATTTAAACCAGGCCTTCAGCCTTTCTCTGCTTTTGCAATGGGTGTATTTTTGTATTAATACATAATATGTGTTTTGTTTGTTTTCTAATTCATGTTTTAATTGGATTGATAGTTTAGTACTTTTCAAAGCATATTGTTTTGCCATTTTGTAAGCCGCTTTGAATCTCAGATTGGGTGAAGAGTGGGATATAAATCAAATAAACTCCACAGGGAACGTATTTAGTCTTATAGTTCAGCAGTGGAGGAGCTTGGAGTGTGGGGAGTGGGAGGGGTCGTGGCTACAGCGCAAGGAGCGTGGCCAGGGCACATGGGGACATGGCCAGGGGTCTGGGGGTATGGATATGGGCCAGGACACCCCAAAAACATTGCTGCCTGGTGCAAATCGGCCCCTCACCTCCACATCCCCATGTGGCTGCATTTCAGGGGTGAGACTCATCTGGGCCATGGACTACAGGTGTCCCCATAAAACCATTGCTGTGGCCCCTGAGAGCATTGTCCATGCCACTGAGGCCAGGTGGAATGGCCTGGCCTATAATTACATAGAAATTGCTAACTTTTGCAGGATAAATTCCTACATTTATATATTCCTTGGTCCTGCTCCCCTGTAGGTCTTGTTTAAAATCCATACTGACAAAAAGGGAAGAGGGAGCAGGAGAGAAATCCAAGCAAAATGCCACCTGTATCTCATGAGAAGCATCTTTGAATGGGATGATCTAAAATGAACAGCTGTATCAACAAACACACAGAAGAGAAGAAGCAGAAGCAAAACCAGATGTGCACAAACACCAGTGGGACTTTCTGTATAAAATTAACACACGTGTGCACACACACAGGCATTCTTCCAAAGATGCTACAACTTCTCTCTCAATACTAGTTTCGTTCTGCTGTTTTGTGGGTTTTTCCCCCTATTTATGTGTTTATGGAGAATAAGTGGTATTTTGCTATGTAAGCAAGAGGGGAGAAAAAAATTGGAGGGAGATAAGGGAATATTGGAAAGAAAGTGGGTTATCAATAAGCTGGCACGTCTTCAGGGGAAAGGGATAATTGTTCTAGAACATTGACTCCTAACCTGTGGTCAGTGGCAGGTCTAGAGAAGAGGCAGTGTAGTGTAGTGGTTTGAGCACTGGAGAACTCTAGAGATCAGGGTTCAAATCTCTGTTAGGTCATTGAAAGTCATTAGGTGACCTTGGACAAGCCACACTCTCTCAGCCTCAGAGCAAGGCAGGGGCAAACCCTCTCTGAACAAACTCTGCAGAGAAAACTACGTGATAATTTCACCTTAGAGTTGCCATAAAACAGAAATGACTTGAAGACACATAACAACAAAGTCTAGAGAAATTGGTTAGTGTGGAAGCAACCTTTGAAAAATATCCACACAGTTAACTTGAATAGCTCCCCTACTCAAGCTAGGTTTTTTGAGAGTTATAATTGTTTTCAAGCATGATTGATATAGTTTGATATAAACAGAACAAAACAGAATAATTCACCCACAAAACCAGGTGGACATTTTTAATGCATAATAAACCATGATGCCTTATTAATATCCCCATCCACCCCTCCTCCAAGATTTGGAAAACATTGTTTTAAGCAACAACAAAACATGCCAATTCACAAAGTTTAGAATCCATGCTAAGGCTGGAACAAAATATTCAGTCTGATGACTTCACACTGACTTCAAATATTTGCAGCCTTCTTGGAGAAATCTAGCAGAAAGAATTGGGGGAGGAGGACTGAAAAGAAAGAGCATGGGTTTCAAAGATTATAAAAATGGGAGAAAACTGCATTCAGTTTTCTCATACAGTTGATAGAGACTGATAAGGTATGTAGCAATCTGATGTTCATTCCAACAATCATTCCATCTGTAGTAATAGAATAATATTTAATATGAGGTGCCTAGAAGAAGTCTAGGAGCTGTACAGTTGTGAACAGAGGTTGGTTACATTTTATGTGCTGTGTGGCACTGGAGTGGTTTGAGCATTGGATGATGACCTGAAAGACCAGGGTTTGATTCCCTGCTTGGCCATGGAAACCCATGGTGTGACTTTGGGCACATCACACACTCTCAGCCCTAGAAAACCCCGTGACAAGTTCACCTTAGAGTTGCCATAAGTCAGAAATGACTTGAAGGCACACAGTGACAAGAACAGCCGTGGATGAGAGGATTTTTGCAGCCTCAGAAGTCAAGTTAAAATCTTTATGGCTATCTGAGATTCCCTGATATTGAGCTGAAACAATGTGGTCATGGAAATCAGCAGGCGAACTGTATTTTGTTTTTTAAAAATGATCAAATAAAGTTAGCAGTAATTGAAACTAATGTCAGTGTTACCATTTGCTTTTCTTTCATCCAATCCATACTGCACACAATCATCATCCCCACGTAATAAACACACAATTGTTTTCTCTCATCGATCGTATGCCGCATCCATATGAGTTCCTTCAACAGAGATATTAGATTGCAGGGAAGATCACATTTCTTCAAACAGAAATACTTCACGGTTGGGAAAATGTGATTCTTTTGCCAGGAAGTGTCTCTCCCTATTAAACTGTGGGCTGTGATTGCAATTATCATGTGTTACTTATTATGTTTATACGCCGCCTTTATCCCAGAGTGAGACCCAAGGCAGATGGCCCCATTTTTCCTCTCTTCCTCCTCTTGCTTTCTGCCCTTGTCCTCAGCTTACTTCACCTGCTGTAAACAGTTCAAAATGCAAAAGTTGTTCACTCTCAACTCATATGGGGGAGAGAGGAGAGAATGGGGTGGAATCTTGCCTTTCCCAGCAGGCTCAGAAGAAAGCAAACTGCTGCAACCTCTCCTAGCTTGTGTATTCTTCCTCAGGAATAACTTTTGCCCTCTTGACCACACGCTGATGCTGCTTGGCTATGTGTGTCCCAATTTTCATCTGTGAAATTTTGGAGAGTATACCACTTGTTATTACTAAAAAAAAAAATCAGTTCAGGACATCTAAGTTGCTCACTTGTGATGCACTACTTATACAGTACCACCACACTTATGTGTACTTCCATTGAAGTCTTGCCCTTGCAAAAAACAAAATGACAGACATAACAATCCTTTTACAGATCCTTTGGGGCCTAACAAGCAAGATGGGGAACAGACACAGGGCTTTTGGTTATCCTTCCACTCTCAGCTTTATGGCTTCTTTGCTTGGATGGGAGAAATTTTACTACTTTCCGCACCAAATGGTCAGTTCTTGCTGAGGTGCATTTCCTGACATATTATTAGTAAGATGGATGACGTTTCAGTTTCATCCCCCCAAGAGAAGAGTAAAGGAACAAGAGTGCTCTTATGGTTTTATGCTTGAAACAGTCAAAGCCCTGGACTAAGGCAGGTTTGTGGGATTGTTATTACAGTCAGCCCCCTACATTTGCTAGGGTTAGGGGCACGGGACCCCTGCAAAAGTGGAAGAAATACAAATGTCAAAATGTGAGCGTGTTTCTGTGGGAAGCGGGCCAAGGCATGGTGGGAGAGTGGGCATCCAGCGTCCATACCAGGTCAGGGAAAGGAGAGGAAAAGGGGGTGAGTTGGTGTGGTGGCCCTATACTTCCTCTCTCTCACCCATCTCCTTCCTTGGGTATGTGTCTGGGGGCATCAGGAGAAGTTTCACAGTGCTAAGAAATTGGGCTGTGATCCATCCTTAGCCGGCCAGGCAGCAGCTGGTGGAAGAGGAGGAGGACCAGAGGCAGGTTTTTAAGGGACTCATGGCCTGATCAGAGCTGCCAAGAGGGAAGGTTCCCCCAGAAAAGAAGTGCCTGAGATGGGGGCAGGCAGTGGCTGGAAAAACTCACAAATAATCAAATCCATGAAAGTGAAACCTGCCAATGTGGAGGGCCGACTGTATTATAATAAATATTTTGCAAGGGTCACTATCTTTCCTCTGCTTTAGAGAGGACCGTCCTCTGTTTGCAGAGTTGTCTAACCCAAGCCTGACTTGAAGGCCAAAGCATAGGCCATTTCCGCACTACGTTGTTATAGTGCTATTATTCCACTTGCAACTTCTTATGGAATCCTGGGGGTTTGCAGTTTAGGGAGGGGCATTTAGAGGGTCTCAACAAACTACAAACCTCAGAATTCCACAGAATGTTGGAAGTGGAATAATAGTACTATAACAGTGTAGTGCGGAAATGGTCGTAGTCATGATGTTGTAGCTACAATCCATCTCCCAATCCAGCCTTCTAAACCCACCTTAAAATCCAGGCAGCTGTACTAAGAGATGGAGTTCTGTAGCATCGGCGAGCATGGTGCAGAACAACGATGCGTCCAGCCCCCTACCCTTCCTGTCATTGCATCAAGCAAAGCCTGCAGGGTTCTGTCACAACTTTTGGTTGCACTGCCACTTGCTGGTGCCTCACCTTCAGTACCCCACTTAACAACACTGCAGAACCTCATCCCTTGGGATGCCTGCCTGGATTTCAAGGTCTGCTTTGAGGCATTGGTGACTGTGACAATGGTGTTGCAGTTGGGAAAGTGAATACTAAACAGTTGTGAGGTCATAAGCCTAGCTTACAATTTCCTAACAGGATGCCAGCCCAAGAGTTATAGGAAGGGAGAACACAGTGCCCTTGAATTTGCCCATCCACCATTAGCACCCAGATAGCAAGACTCCACAGGTGCACACGCAGGTCACCTGGGTCACAGTCTTTGCCATTATGGTGAGATTTATTGTATTCCTATTTCAGCAGTTCTTTCTAAAATGTGCACCTGAATCAGCATATGCACATAGCATGAAATGTCTTTATCCTCTCTTTTGGGGGTGATGCACCCTAATTTGGGCAGGGAGGGGATGGATAGACTGAAGCCACTAAGGAGGGGTGGGAAATAGCAAGAAAGGCCTCCCCTACCAAAAAAAAGCCATCACCACCCGGTACAATCTGCCTTCTTCCCAACTCCATCCAGCATTGCCACTGTCCTTCCATGTAGGCATCAGCAGCACAGCTAATAACATGCCCTTGCTCGCGACAAGTCTGTAACAGTGCGAGACTCCCAACAACGAGGTATGTGCAGGTCCAGGAATAAATCCTTCATAAAGCCAGAGGGAAAAGAAAAGAGAGGAGGATTTGGAGGGTGATGGGGGGGGGGAAGAAATCCAGAGGCACAGATGAGTTCCTGAGCAAGCTGTTCACAGCGCCGGACTCTTTCACGGCGTCTCTGCGCTCCTGGTCCCTTCGGTCTCACCGCACCAGGCTGAGTCCCAAACCATCTGGCTCAGCAGTTGGGTTGCAGTTCTTCACTTCCCTGCTGGGTGTCTCTCGACAGCCCCTTCCCCGTAGGGGTGGGAGGCGTGATAATAATGTCTGGGACTTTCAGACGTTTGTCAGGCACCGCGGGTACCTCGCTGCCACCGGCCCTTCCACTGCTTCCACCTCTGCTGACGCATGTTTTAAAGCCTGAGGGACCAAAACAGAGAGAGAAAGAGAGTCAGAAATTACCGGGTCACAAGGAGCTGGAACCTCTTGACACTCGTCAGATTAAATTAGGCACATGCATTTTCTATTCAGGACCCAGTCCTCAGAGCAGGGCTGAAAAGAACCAGCAGAAATTAGGAAAGCAGGCGGTCTTCACAGAGCTGGGGAAAAGTTTTCAAAAGTAATTTGTTCCATTGCCCATGACAGTACTTTAAAAGCAACTCATCCCTGTTACTTATTAGGGTGATGGGAAGAGAGAGAAGTTAACTTGTTATACTATTGTAGTATTGCGTGTTACTTTGTATTATTACTTGTTAAGGGAAAAAAATACCTTAGGACTGCTAAGAGAATGGTATAAAACTCAAAGACTTCTGTAAAAATGTCTGTTTAAAGAAAAAAACCTTAACAGTAGCATTCAAATAGTGATCAAGACCTCATTATACCAGCCAATAACTTTGCTCTTATTTGTCATGCTGCTCTTAAAATGTGATTTTGTTACATCTTCATAATACCCCAAGCAACTAGCTAAATGTAAGGAAATTACTTGTAAGCTTTGACTTCCAAGTTCCGAGAACCACTAAAGAATTTATGCCTCCTCCTCCTCCTCTCTGTTTCACAGGCTAGCAGGTGTTAGCGACTGGAGTTTTGGACCGTCAATGATCAGATTCTGGCCAAGCATCTAGAAATCTGTGTGGTATCATTGCACAATGTGGCAAGTTCCAAGCACAACTGCTTTTTTGTAATTGTGCTCTTGTGACCCTATCTAGGGAGATTTCAGTCAGATGTTTTCTCTGTAGACCTTGGAGGCCAGGGTATGATTCCCTTGATTGAGGATATGATTTCACTTGGCATCTAAACGAAATGAGTGTTGGCATCAACCAACAAAGGGAGGGCATCCCACAATTGGGGTGCCAGGGCTGAGAAGCCTTCTCCCAAATCCCAACACAGTGTATTGGCCTCAGTGGTGGGCAGGAATGCTTGTGCCCAACTTATGTGATGTTAAAGCGGTCCCTGATTTAATATCATTTCTATCGCCTTTGACTGGCCTGGTAGGACTTTTCCATGCCCGATCAGAGCTGCCTCTCTGCCCCTGGCGGCCATTGCTTCAGGTGCTTTGCCCCCTAGGCTCCTTCTGGTGGGTCATTCTGTTCCCCCAAACTGCAAGACTGATCACTACCCTGGCCCTTCCAATGCTGAGCCATATGGTTTAAGCATGCTTGGATTCTCAAACTTTGCCATGCACTGACAATCCTCCAATGTGATGCTATCACCATGGTAGAGAAGACCCCAGATTATATTTAGCTAGGTGTATGGAAATGAACATAAATGATGCTTCTAGCAATAATACACAGCTGCCTGAAAACAAACAAACAAACAACAAAGATTGAAAAACTGATGTTTTCCGTCCTTCTCCACCCCACCCTCCCTCCAAATTTCCTACAGCCAAATTTTGCTATTAAAAATGCTGTCATAGTGCCCTCGTGTGGGTATAAAGGATGTGCACAGGCACACTTCCCTTCCCTTCTGGTGAATAGATTAGTGATAGAACTACATTAACAAACAGGGTAGTATTTTCCAGAAAGTGGAAGAAACACATTACAATATTACATTATTGCCAGATAATTTCATGCCTCCTGCACTGTAACTTTGCTTTTAATTACTTGCTTAGTTACAAAGATGTAAAGAAATTCTGCTGACTTATCTGAGTTCAAACAATTTATCCACTTTGAAAGGCCAGGACACCATGAAGCCCTATAAAGAGCAGCTTAGGGAGCTCGGTATGTTTAGCCTAGAGAAGAGAAGGTTAAGAGGGGACATGATAGCCATGTTTAAATACTTGAAAGGAAGTCATATGGAAGATGAGACAAGCTTGTTTTCTGCTGCTCCAGAGACTAGTACAAGGAGTCATGGCTTCAAACTACAGGTAAAGAGATTCCATCCAAACTTTAGGAAGAACTTCCTGAGAGTAAGAGCAGTTCAACAGTGGAATGTACTGCCTGGGAGTGTAGTGGAGTCTCCTTCTTTGGAAGTTTTTAAACAGAGGCTGGATGGGCATCTGTCGGGTCTTTGATCGTGTCTTCCTTAATGGAGAATGGGTTTGGACTCATTGGCCTTTGTGGTCTCTTCCAGCTCTAGGATTCTATAAATCAGTTTGCAGCAACTGAAGTACATTGAGGAGGATGGAGAAGGAAGAAATTGGGATATCAAAATGGGATGACATTTGGAAGAGATGGTGTCTTTCTTCAATCAAAACATGAGTAGATTTGGGGAAGCATCACACAAAAATGAATGTGGTTGGGAAACAGAGAGCACTTTCCGTGGGGGTGGAAACCCACATAAAAAACTATGTGCAAAATGCATACAATGTTTTCAGGCTGACTTCTAAAAAAAAAAATTGCAAAAGGGATCTGTATGATTTTGTGATTGAAAAAAAAATGCAAAGCTGATAGAAAGTGAAACAGACAGATCTGTCTATCAGTACTCCCACGTAAGTATGCCTAGCACTGCAGCTTTAACCGCTCCACCATACTGGCTGCCCACAAGAGCACAAACCAGGAAATCAAACAGGAGGTTTTCCAAAGAGCCTGCGTGTTGTATTTGCACGAGGCACATACTTCAGTGCCGCTCAAAGAGGAGCATCTCGTCTAGCCTGAGGCTTAATTCTCACCTCTCTTCCCTCCCTGCTTGTGATTCAATGGCATTTAGTGAAATGAGCTCAGTAGGCCATTAGTTCAAAGGAGCTGGCCTCATCTGTTATTAATGATGATGGAACGGCGTTCTCTCTCTCTCTTGGGAATCAATAAGCCCCTCCACCTCAATCTCTCTCGCTCTCTTTTCTGCCCAGCTGGTGTACAAACCTGCATTTGGGGCTGCAGCCAGGATTGTTAGCCACCAAAAGAGAAGTGATTTTTTTTTTTTTAACAAACGCATTTCCAGGCAATGGAAAGCGGGCAATTGGATTGCGCTATTATTCATAAAGGGCTTGGCCTCAGCCATATCAAGCTCGGGCTTATTCGCAAGACTTTAAGCCCTGCCAGCTCAGGGGGTGGGGGAAATAAATCCACTCCTCAAATGTTGGGATGGGTGAATTTATTTTGCTTTCTCTAATGTTCACATTTTTGAAGCAAAGGGCTTCATCAGCTTGACAAGGTTGTTTTCAAAAGTCTGAATGAAAATTCAGATACATTTTTGTATGCAATTCCCCCTAACATAAGGGAATTTATATCCATCTATCTATCTTGCAGCTTATATTATACACAATGGTCAAGATCCTACACTGAGTATGTGTACATAAACATGTGCATGTATGTATGTGCCTTCAAGTTACTTGCCAATTTAAGATGACCTCATGAATTTCATAGAGTTTTCATAGGCAAGGGGCACTCAGAGGTGGTTTTGACAATTCTTTCCTGTAAAAGCCTACAGAACCTGGTATTTGTTGGCAGTCTCCCATTCAAATACTAACCAGGGCTGACTCTGCTTAGCTTCTGAGATCAGAAAGGATCTGGTGCCTGTGGGGTATTTAAGGCGTAGCATAAACATACCCACCAACGTTTTCCAGATGAAAATCAGGACACATGTGACCAAGCAACATCAGAGTGCGGTAAAATTGCAAAGGTTATTAATGAGAAAGAACACACCAGCTAGGAGAGGCTGCAGCAGTTGCTTTTACCTGAGCTTACAGGGATGGGCAAGACTGTCCTCTCTTCTTCTCTGCCTCATGCTGAGTGCAAATTGAGGGCAAATTACTTTTGCGCTTTGAGCTCAGTTTTGCAATATTTGAAATAAGTTGAAGACAAAGGGGGAAAGTGGGAGAGGAAAGAGAAACTGGGATACTTTGAAAGTAGTTGAAAAAGTGGGATGACAGAGGATTCATTGGGATTGTACCTGCCAAATCGGGGCAGCTGGAGGAACAAATGAAAAGCCCAGCTCTTTTTATTTTTATTTTGTTTGTCTAGTAAACAGTTTGAGAATTCCTGGTCCAGAAATTTCTGTGGCTAGAAGGAGATCTTAAGAATTTAGACAGGCTGAAATGCATTGGACTTTTCTACTAATCAAACAATCATATTCTGAGCAGCTTGGAATACATCTCCATTTTCCTTTGCCCCCTTGCATTAGACAAAAATGTTCAACAGCTTCTAGAGGGAAACTGACACAGGTGTAGACACCCAAAGAATTTTGTCATTGCACTCCTCTAAATGCATAATATTTTTTTGCCAGCCTTTTCCCACAACATATAGCGTTGTGTGCACTATATCGCCCTGACTTAGAGCCTTCTCCGTATGTTTTCTGATTTGCAGTAACTAATTGCAAAGTTTGGAGAAATGGTATGTGCAGCCCCCCACTCTCCTTCAAGGAAAGGTAGCATTAAAATGTAAGAAATAAAGAGAATGTGGTGGGAACAAGAACATTAGCTGCTCTTGCACACAAATAGTAGTCATCTGTGTCACCTGAAACCAGCTGAGACCATTTTGTGGCAGAGTTGCCAGGCTGAAAACCAGAGAGGTTTTCTTTACCTGTAAGGATGGTGTAAAAGAGGGAAGTTCAGCGCTTGTGGCTTGTCGGATAGCCAGGTAGCAAGCAACACCTGCCAAAATTTCCTCTTCTATACCACCATTAAAGAGACAGGAATATGCTTTCCATTTCTCACTCTGGCAACCATATTCTGTGAAGAAATAAGGACGGAAAGCCACACAGTTTGCAGAGGCCATTTTGAAACTGACAGATGCTGCTGGAAGCTGGGGAATGGAGCAAGAGGCTTGTCTGATCCATATATCCAAGGCCACCCGTGTGTACGACGTGAGGGAAGACGTCAAGCATATATTATTTATATTTAGTGCACTTCCAACCTCCTCCTGCCCATATTTTTTCCCTGCAAAAAGCTCAGAGCAGCTTCCATCTGGTTTCTCCCCAGTGATCTCCTGTCAAGGCTGCTTTATAGGGTCTTTAGTCCTATTCAGCTTCTGCACCGTAGAATGGCATCCTTATCTTTGCCATGCTACGTTTTTAAAAACATTTTTCCTGACAGAACCCTCCAACAGACAAAAATAAGGGGACAACTGTATAACACCCCCCCCTTTTTGCAGGAAGGAGGACTGTTTGAGGGAATCCTCCAAATTTGGAAGTACCAAATTACGAGTATCATAGCTACCTGTAAGAATTACTTTGTGTTCAGGGTGGGATGGGTAGTCAGGACACAACTAGGAGTGTGTCGACACTAGACTTCATACAGCACTTTTAACTGCCCTAGTTCTATTCCATGGAAAGTTGGGATTTGTACTTTGATGAAGTACTTGGAATTATTTTATGCACTTTTCTGAACCACAGTATGAGAGCTCTCCAGCAGAAAATTCTAAGAACCTCATCAAACTACAAATTTCAGGATTCCTTGGGATGAAACCATGGTAGTTAAAATGATATCAAAGTGCCCGAGTAACAAAACAAGTGGGAACAGAGACATTTTATGGGTATGACAAATAAAAAAGTTTTCTAGTTGCATTTAAAAGTTATCTTTTATGAGCTTTTCTTGGGATTTTGACAGGAATGTTTCCTATTATAAGCCATTCCCTTTTCAGTCCTAAGGATTTTTTTTTTTACCAAAAAACCCCCAACAACGAGTAACTCACAGAGTAAAGCAAAGAATGACCTTTTCTTTCTTTAGGCTGCAATATGCAGCAACTTCAGAAATGAATTATTCTTCAAAAGGAACACCCCAGAATCCTGTATTACCCTAAAAGAACGGAAAATCTAGCTAATCAAGTCAACCTTTTAAAATCCCTGAAATATAGCAATTAAACAGGCAAATAGGCACAGGGATTTACTGAGGAAAGGAAATCAGGAGTGTATCTGGCAAACAGGGACAGTTGGCACATAGGGTGTTACAGGCAGAAGTCCGACAGGTATGTCTCCCCAATTGCAACACCCCCTGTTTCTGCACCAATCAGACTTCTGCCTGCAACATTGCTTTCAAAGACATGGAAACCCAGGGAGAGAGGCTTCAGCCCTACCTGTGTGGACAAAGCATCCCGGAAGTCACTTTTCCAGCTTTGAGTGGCTGGCCCAGGGTGGGCACAGCTTATTAAACTGAATGTCACCCTTAAGAGTGAATAAATAATCCAGGGCTTTAAAGGGGCGAGGGGGTGGGTGGGAGTCACTGCCCATCCTTCCTGAGGAATCGCTTTAAGATGCCATCCCCAGAAACTGCTGCCTGCAGAAGCTGACCTGGCCCCATCCTGCTTGAGGAGACCCCAGGGGGGAAAAGCCAAGCAGCAGGGCTCCAACTCTTTCACCTTTGCATTAAAGCTGGCAGAGCACGCTGGCACAGGGGCGAAGCAGCAGTAAAAGCTAATGGGCAATGCAATATTTAGCATTTGTCCAGATTACCCAGCGAGAAAGCAGAGCACATTAAAAAAAAAAAAAAGAGGACAAGAAGAGGAAGGATGCTTTGCAAATGGTGCTTTCTCCCAGCTTGAGACAGAAAGGAAGCGTTGGACATGGAGAGGAGGGTATCTTTGGGCATCCTTCTGTAACTCCCGGCTTCCTTCTATCAACCCTGAGTGGGACTTAATGATCCCAAGCAGACTCTGAAACAGGAAATATGTCACTCTGTCAGGATGCCTAATGACTCCTTAATTTTATTTGTGGTTTCCCAATGCTTTTATGCCGCCCAAACTGGCAAAGATATGAGCTTGCCTGAGTTTTAAGGTCCTTCGGGGAACAGTTTCCTCTTGGCTGCATCACTGGCACGGGCACGCTTGGTGAGGAAATGTGAGAGGGACTTTTCGGTGGCTGCTCCCAGGTGGCGGAATTCCCTCCCATGGGAGGCTTGCTTGGTTCTCTCTCTGATTTGTTTTCCCCACTGGCAGACAAAGACCTCTTTATTTTTAAAGACTTTTGGCTGTTAACTGCTGTTGCAGAAGGGCCTTTTACTGTGGAATGCTTTTTTTTACTGTGGAATGTTTTTATCTTCATTGCTGTGTCTTAAATGTTTTCTAATGTTTCAAACTGGTGTTTTTAATAGGATTGTTTATTTTTTTTTTAAAAAACTTTTGCATTATAAATTGTGTTAGCTGATGTTGTTTCAGCCTATACTGTAATCTACCTATGGCCTCATATTGGAAGAAAGAACGGACATACATCACCATCATTATCTTCATAGATTAAATACATAACACCGGTTAAAAGATAACATAAAACCAGTAAGTATTAAAAACAGTCAATACATACGGTTTCATATTGGAAGAAAGAATAGACATACATCATCATTGTTAATATCTTAGTGGTTCTCAACCTGTGGGTCCCCAGATGTTTTTGGACTTCAGCTCCCAGAAGCCCTGAGCATTGACCATAGTGGCTGGGGCTTCTGGGAGCTGAAGTCCACAAACATCTGGGGACCCACAGGTTGAGAACCACTGGACATAATGCCAGTTAAAAGATGATATAAAACCAATATGTATTAAATACAATCCATACATACTTTAACATTCATAATTTAAAAATAATCTGGCTAGTCCTGTTGGAAGAGTTTGGCCTTTGCTGCTGTTTTAAATTCAGAAGTTGCCTCTTGCTGATGAATCTCCTCCAACTATCTCCTCTAGCACTCCAGCCCTGCCAGCCCAGGCTCCGTTACGCCATAGGAAGCACGAGCAATTTGCAAGTGGAAGAAGACTTAATGTGGATCCCTTACGAAACCCACAATGAATCAGGACAATTGCTCATTGAAAGCATTATTTGGAAACAGCCTAGAAGGAACACTGTATTGTTGCTTTCTGCCTTCAAGTCATTTCTGACTTATGGTGACCCTAAGGCGAACCTATCACAAGGTTTTCTGGGGCTGAGAGTGTGACACACCCAAAGTCATCCAGTGGGTTTCAATGGCCCAGCAGTTACTCAAAAACCTGGTCTTCCAGAAACCCTGCTCAACACTACACTGGGCCTCTGACCAGTGCTTAGTTTAAATCTTTCCTTCCTCTTCCTGCAATCTGTGGAGAGTGACACCCAGTGGTTCCTATGGATCTCCCTGGGATGAGCAAGTGAGTCCTAATGGTTCCTGCCAAGTTTGGTTTTAACTCGATTGATGGAGGGGGTGGCTCAGGTGGGATGCAGTCATAAAATTCCTTTGACAGATTGCCTGGCCAGCAACAAGCCTGCCAAGAGCACATGCTGGCTTTCAGGGAGCGTGTGTGTGTATGTGTCTTCAAGTCACCTGACGACTTATGACAACTCCATGAATTTCACAGGGTTTTCTTAGGGAAGGAATTCTCAGAGGTGGTTTTGCAATTTCCTTCCTTTGAAATAGAACCTCCACCACCTGGTATTCCTTGGCCATCTCCCATACAACTACTAACCAGGGCTGGCCCTCCTTAGCTTCCAAGATCAGATAGAATCTGACACCTTTAGGGTATTGAAGTCCTATCCAAAATATGGTTTCTGATATGATCCATTTGACATTGATGCTTAGTTTCTAGAAAGAGAGTTTCTTGGGAGTAACTTGTTTGGAAGCCTAGTCCTTGAAATGGGGAATCCCAGGCCCTTAGGCCAGATTTCATCCTTCTGGGACCAGAATGATACATTTTCCCAGTGTTCCCAATGATGCTAACAATGGCACCTCATGACCTTTTCCCTATTACACCTTTGGTTGGTGGTTTCCCAGGTTCTTTCCTAGAAGACCGAAAAACTCCTCTGAAGGCTTTGTTAACACTAGTGATTGAGAACAGAAGATTATTCTAGCTTTCTGGCAAAATCCACTGAAAATTATCAAGACTCCAGGGTAAGCCCCACCCACCCTTCTGAGACTGCCATGTAGTTGTGGCTTTATAGTAAAGACAGTATATTGGTAGCTTACCTTTCAGACAGGAGAGACTAAGACCCATGATTTCATCTTTTTAGCAAGTGGTACCAATTAGAGAGGCAAATGTCCACGGTGGCTCCCCTGCCTTGTTAAACCTGGAGGGAACAAAAACAGGAAAGTTTTTAAACGCGAAAAAGATGGAGATAGGGCAGCATTTGAATCTAGTTTCTCCAGACTTAGCTCATCAATGGAATATGCCACTGCCTGGGAGTCTCCTTCTTTGGAGGTTTTTAAACAGGCTGGATGGCCATCTGTCAGGAATGCTTTGATGGTGTATTCCTGCATGGCAGGATGGGGTTGGACTCCATGGCCCTTGTCATCTCTTCCAGCTCTATGATTCATCAATAATATGGAAGAAAAAACTAACAAAAGGTGTTGTAAAGAGTTTATACATTGCTTTGAACTAAGTCCATTTTTTTTTTTTAAATGTAGCAATGACAAGTTGTCAACACACTGGTGCTACTCTGGAAACAAGATCTGGGGAGGGGGAATTGAGCAAGAAGTTTGGATGAGGAGGAGTTTGAAAGCTTCCCCAGTGATTTCTTTGGAAAGATTTTTCTTCTTTTGCAATTCAGCACCACATTTCCCTTGTGCTACTCTTGTTTCCTGAGCAACAAACAAAGAGACCACACACGGGATAAAAATACTGTTGTTTATACACCTTGCTTTTTGGGTTGCTAGCCTGCAGTTATTAAAAATTCAGGACAGTGTGAAATGAATGCACCGTATTGCAGAGGAATTGAGGTCAAAGGATTTATTTCAACGCATACCCTTCCCCATTTGGGCCAAGTCTAGAAGTGTTAAATAACCACACTCACCCACCCACCCACAAAATGAAACAGTTAAAGACATGCTGTTTCATGCTGGAGTAAAATTGTACGGGTTTTTGTTGTTGTTGTTTTGGTTTTTTTGACACCATGGACCACCAAAATGACAAATGAATGAGTCCTAGAGCAAATCAAGCCTGAACTCTTTCACTAGAAGTACATCTAAACTTTAGGAAGAACTTCCTGATGGTAAGAGCAGTTTGGCAGTGGTGGAGTCTGTTTCTTTGAAGGTTTTTTATTAGAGGCTGGGTGGCCATCTGTTAGTAATGCTTTGGTGGTGTCTTCCTGCATGACAGAAGAAAGTTGGACTCAGTGGCCCTTGTGGTCTCTTCCAACTCTAGAATTCCACGATTCTATGACTAAGCTGAAGCAATCTTCTTCTGGACACACCATGAGATGACATGACTAATTGGAAATGATGATAATGCTTGGTGAAGTAGAAGGTGGTAGAAGAGAACGACCGCAACACAGGTGGACCGATTCAATCACAGTCCTTAGTTTGCAAGATATGAGTAGACCAGGGTTGGTGACCAGGGCTTTTGGAGGTTTCCCATCCATAGGATCACCATAGGTTGAAGCCAACTTATTGCAGACAAAAACATGCAACCATGCAACTAAATCCTCTAACTTTTCGCTAAATTGACAGCTTAACTTCTGCTTTGTTGCTGTGTGCCTTCACATCGTTTCCAACTTATCTCTGTTGGAGGTTGCAACCTTTGCATGCTTTATGCTCACTGGAGTTAAGTTGCATGTTTTGGCACAGTATGGCTATAGTGACTTCCTGTTTATTAGTTCCCACCTACTCTCTTCCTGTATAAGATAAGACACTTTCTTTTTGTTCTCTGGGTCTCATGTGCTCTAAATCTCTCTGTCTCTCTCCCTGCCTCTATGTAGCGCCTGCTTCCAAGAACTTATGTCTGGATAAACTGCTCCAGTTCTTCTGAAGCTATGTAATACTGTTCATTTCCTTATTTTCTTCCAGAAGATGAGCCCATGTTTATTACACACAAGTATTTGTGAGTAAAAACTACTTTTATATATCTTACTAAGAAGACTCAGTTTGATTTCTTTCCCTACTAGTTACTGTGTGTGTGGGGTGGAGCGGGCCAGTTAGTGCTTCAACTTCTGGCTAGCATTTTTAGATACTCTGTTTGAGAGATCCACTAAATTCTCTCACATTTTCCAATAGTGTGATCCTAAGGAGTTTCTTTACAAGAGTAGTTCAGAGGGGGGTTGTGTTTGCCACTTCCCTTCTTGGCCATGGGAGGACTGGCAACAAAGGGCAATAAAGGACAGGTAATAAAATGTCAGCTCCATTAGCATCAGAGAAGTAACCTCCCTTGAGATCTAGCTGCCCCTGTCCTGTGCAAAGCTAACCATGCCTTAGAAAACACTGAATTTCTCAAGGAATCTCTGTACTGTGACATCTGGAAAGACTTTTAGGTGATGCATAGGTAAAAAATTGCCAAACTGTAGTCCAAACAGGGACTACCCCACATGGCCAAGAAGGGGAGCGGCCTCTGTCTGCATTGATACCCCTCCAGACCATTTTAAAAGACAGCAGAAGCAAAGTCTGAGACATAATGTAGGCCTGTGACTCTAACCTCCTCACTTTTCTTCTCCTGTATGGTTTTTAACATCTTTGCCTGATAAAGAAGCCAGTGAAGCTTCAAAAGTTTGCCTGAAGTATTTTCTGCATTTTGGTGGGCCAGTAAAGAGATTGCTCTTTTGTGGATTTTCGATTATGTCGTATTTTGCTGCACAGCCAACATGGCTACTTCCAAATGTTTTTCTTGCTCACACCACAAACATTAGGCCTAATGATAGCCAATAGGCGCACAGCAATCACTGACTTTGGCCCAGAGCTTGGGAAGTTACTTTATAAAAACAATCTGCTACTTCTTAACAGTGTTTAAGCTTGCTGTTTTTATTGTTGCAATGCTGCAAAGCAACCTGTTGCATTTCTCATTACTTTGCCATCGCTATCTGTTACTTTGGAAGCAAGGATGTAGGACTGAAAGGAGAATGGTGCAGAGTTCAGGAAATCACTGACAAAACTGCATCTAAACATTGCCCTGAATGGTAACCAGAAAATATTATTTTTTATACCAGCAGGGCAACATCATTCTCACTTATTACATTATGTTTGAAATGTGACTTAGTTATGCCCTTACTATAAGAGAAGGAAACTCATTACAGTAACAACCTTATTTGTAACATCTTTCTTGCAAGCTGTGATTTTGAATTAAAACAGAGCAGTGCAACTAAGCCTTTGTCTGATGAACTCTCCTAAATGCATCTCCATTCCTAGCTCATGTCCAGCTGAATCTCTGCAGGATTAAATCTCGGGGGGGGGGGAATATATATATATCTGTCTCTGTTATCTTGACAGCATGGTACAGTAAAGAGAACTTGTCAATATCAGATGATTTATCTCTACGACCGGTAAGCTCAGGTCTGCATTTAATCATTAACTTTTGCTTTGCTATTATAGTGCCAGGATTGTGTACCACTGCAACTGGCTATAAAAAAAGCTGGTTTTGTTTGATTTGCACCTTGACATTCTGTCCTCACAAGAGGGTGGAAAATGACATGATGACACAATTGTATTTTTCAGTTTCCAGGCAGAGCTGGGAAGCCCTGAAGTTGTTGGCTTATAGTTTACACCCTGAATAGTCAGCTGGTTCCCACTCAAAGAATGAATTGCAGGATGTTTTGGTGGCTTGGGTCATTGAGCAGATGGATATTATTACGATAGCTTCAAGGCATATGATGAAGGCTTAAGGATCAGGGAAACATAGCATAAATGTTCCACCAACCTAAACTACACCACACCTCCTCTCTCAACCCCACAAACCTACTTTTTAGCTCCTACAGTTCCCTCACCCCTCCACAGACACTTACGGGGAGCGGAGAGCAAGGACGGTGGTAGAAGATAAGCATTCAGGTATGTTCCTATGGCTGGACATACAGCAGTGAGAGGTCCTCTGTGACCTTCTGGGAGTCCTTTGGAGGCCTCGGCAGATGATGTCAGTGCTGTGCATCCAGCTGTGGAAATATAGCTACATGCTTCTCCTCCACACCTCCACTGGCCAGTCAATGGCTTGTTATGGATCAGCTGCAACAGACACGAGGTGAGTTTCGGGAGCGAGTTTATCATGCAAAGTCAATAGAGAATCTTGATCTCTGCAACGTGTAAGATGTAAGTTGGACTTATGCCTGTGTAAGTTACAAAGGATGCGCAGTTAGAGTAGCTGCATTGAAACAATTGCTGAATGGTGCTTCAACACAAAGATACATCCCATACAGCTAATGAGTCTACTCTAGTTGGGATTAACCAATAGGATTCCACCCTGTGTCTTTCAATTGATTGAATGGAGTAGTTGAAAAAATATGAAAACCTGTGTGACACGCAGAGTGCTTGGTCAGAGTTTAAGGAAGAGTCCTGTGAATGTCAAAAGTTTGCATGCTTCTCCATTAAACACTGGTCCTAGAAAAGAGAGGGCTGTCACATTTTTCTGGAACCAGTTTTGCTCTTCACAGTGGCAGAGTTCCAGCCACTAAAAGCTCTCTCCTGACCAGTAACCTCCAGAAATCTGCCCATCTTCTCAGGTGTCGCCTAGCCCCAGATATTCTGCTATGTGAAACAGAATGGGAAACGCTGCCTTCCCCCTACCCACCTATCCAGATTCTGGTGCATAGCAATTACAGCCAGTCAAAAAAATAAAGATAAGAAACCATTTGTTGCCCTTTTATTTCTGGTGCTCCTAATCTGCCACCTGAGGCAGCTGCCTCATCTTATTCAGTGGTGGGGTCAGCTGTGCTGGGGCAAATCATGTCTTAGGACAATCACAGAGATGAACATGAACAAGTACATGAATGACCAATGATGGGCCAGCACCTCCTTTTTTGAGGCCTATTGAGAAGAAGAGAATCATAGTAAGTCTATAAGGAGCTGATCACACAAGGCAAGTATATTGCAAATTAGGCATTCTAGAACGATGGTTTCCAAAAGGCATCAAGGTTTTGGACCTTGGCAGAGAGGCCGTCCTGTTGGTCAGACCAGAGCCTTAGAAAAACTGGTAAGCTTTCGGCTTCCCTGGTCCACTTGCTGTCTGTGTAACAATTTCTTGGCTTGCAAAAGCTAAGATCTGAAATCAATGAGGCCACATAAAACTGCTGTGAATATCAATATCCTCTTTTTCAAAAGCACTTAATTTGCTCAGGGGAAAGGCCTGTGCCACATGCTTATCTCACCACAGAAGTTGCATGATGGACAGGTGGGAGAACAAGACTATGGAAAGCTAAGAGGGATGTTTGTCTGTGGAGATATCTTAAAAAAAACCCAGCTGTTCCCATAGACAGCTTCTTTGCAAGCTGATGGGGACAGAGAGATGTAAGAAGCACAGCCAGCCCTACTGTTAGCTTAATGATGCAACAACCTCAGGCAGCAGATACTGGTGGTCAGCAATGGTATCCCACAGATGTTCTTCCTGAGCCCCTCACCTTTCTACCCTCTTGAAGGTCAGAGCTGTGGAGAGGCGCACAGTCTAACACGTAGTTCCTAAATTAGCCTATGACCCCTATAGCCTTCCATACAAGAATGGCAGGTGGTACCAGCATCTTGCCTTTTTGCTCAGGCAGGAAAATGTCTTGAGAACAACAGTATATTAGGTCTGTTGCTTGCTCCTGTCTGTGTTTGACTTGAACCCTACTGGGGCTTGATGTTAGTGTAAAAATTGTTACACAATTAGTTGTGTAAGTATGGTCCTTATCACAGAAATTGACCCACAAGACAACACACAGCCTGTTCTCTCACTTTTGAGAGAGTGCGTGGGGAGGGAATGGACTATTGTACAACTCATGGGCTCAAGACCATGATGTTGACAGTAGGGTTGCCAGAGTGAAAACTGGAGAGGGCTCCTTTCCCTCTAAGATCACTTTTTATGAAACATTTTCAAATACACTAAAGAATCAAATTATATTGTTGTTCTGTGCCTTCAAGTCACTTCTGGTTTATGGTGACCCTAAGGTGAACCTATTATGGCATCTTCTGGGTCTGAAAGTATGTGATGCACCCAGAATCACCCAGTGGGTTTCCATGGCTGAGCAGGGAATCGAACCCAGATCTCCAGGATTGTAGTCCAATGCTCAAACCACTATACTGGCTCTCAAATTATATACAATCAAAGAAACAAGAAACAAAGAAACAAGAAACAAAGACAGCAAAAGAAAGAGATAGTAAAGAAAAGGCTAAGATAACTAATAATAATAATAATAATAATAATAATAATATACGTTCACTTTCAGCTTTCCTAGTACAGATTATATATGACTATATAAAATAACTTCTTCATTTACAAGTACTGTTCTGAAACTTTGACTGCTTATTTTTTCCAAATATATTCATTATCAAAGCCTACCGTTAACGTCTTATACTCTTTCCCTTGCAAACAGCCCATTGAAGGTTCCTGGTCTTTCAAAAAAGTCACTGCTGATTTTTCTCTTATCAATGTCGATAGTTCGTCCATTTCAGCAAGGTCCACTCATTTCAGTAGCCAGTTTTCACTTGTTGGTACCTCTGTGTTTTGGCTCCTGTCCTTTTAATGGTTGTGTAGATTCAGCGGGCGCTGCTTGTCACACAACCAGGCAACACATAAGAACTGCTGAAATTCCCTCTTCTGCACCAAGATTCAAGATACAGGAGCCCTCCTCAGTTTTCGTTTTGGCAACTCTAGTCTATAGAGCAGTTGGTTGCTCAGCTGTAGAACATGCTGTAAATATGGCAGGCATATGATTATTCTACACCAAGGGTATAGGATCTTGGCGTTTGGTTTATTCAAGTAGCATTTAAAGGTTGAGTTTCCTGGAAGATTGTTTCCTCCCCAGTCTTTGTCCCACAGCTGTGAATTTATCTACAGCCTCAGTAAGTGAATTTCCTGGGACAACAGCCCCACCAACCTACAAAATACATTATTAGTTGGGTGTGGTGTTGTGCAGAAACTTGGCAGTCTGTGGTTCGCATGAAATCGCCACCAATAAAGTCACTCTGAGCCT